>JACXGJ010005937.1:0-36689 GCA_016801105.1 Esox niger | reverse complement strand
ATTGGTATAATCTCTAGTTGTATAATATAGGGATTGTCTCTGGTTGTATTGTATAGGTATAATCTCTAGTTGTATAATATAGGGATTGTCTCTGGTGGTATTGTATAGGTATAATCTCTAGTTGTATAATATAGGGATTGTCTCTGGTGGTATTGTATTGGTATAATCTCTAGTTGTATAATATAGGGATTGTCTCTGGTGGTATTGTATAGGTATAATCTCTAGTTGTATAATATAGGGATTGTCTCTGGTGGTATTGTATAGGGATTGTCTTTGGTGGTATTGTATAGTTATTATCTCTAGTTGTATAATATAGGGATTGTCTCTGGTGGTATTGTATAGGTATAATCTCTAGTTGTATGATATAGGGATTCCCTGAGGCTGTATTATGTGTACAGTCTTGTAATTATATATTATTTGTTTTATAAAGGATCTTGTATTTATATTCTTCAATTTAATAAATGTTTCTTTGTAAAACACAGTAAAAAGCCTTTCAATGAACAAAATGAATAGTTTGATTTGATGTTGCGCCCCCCACAGGCCTACCAGCTGGCCAGAGGCAGGGTTTGGCCAATGATCATCATCCTGTGCCTCATTGCTGCCATCCTGTCAGCCTTTCTGGACAACGTGACCACCATGATGCTCTTCACTCCTGTCACCATCAGGTAGGTGGATGAAATGAAAACCCAGACTTGTGACAAAATTCACGCAGTCTCTATATTGCTCTCTTTTTACGATTCTCTACCTGTCGCTATCTCTCTTTCCATCTCTCTCTTCTCAGTCTGTTCATCATTCTCCATCTCTCCCTATCTACCTGTCTCTGTTTCTATCTCTCTCTCTTCTCAGTCTCTTCATGATTCTTTGTCTGTCTCTCTTTCTACCTGTATCTATCTCTAATTACATCATTTCATTTCCCAAGCTTTCTTGGCATGACAAAAGTGTTGCCAAAGCAATACAACAATGCATCTCTCTCCTCTGTCTCTTTATGATTTTCTGCCTGTCTCGTCCCATGCCTCTCTCTCTTCTTTCACTGGATATCTTTAGAGTCCGTTTGTCTGTTTTATTACATATTTGTTTTCAATTTGAAAGAGATCTTTCTCTGTCCAGATTATGTGAAGTCCTGAACCTTGACCCCAGACATGTCCTGATAGCTGAGGTCATCTTCACCAATATTGGCGGAGCAGCCACAGCAGTCGGGGATCCGCCAAACGTCATCATCGTTTCCAACCAGGACCTCCGGAAAAGTGTAGGACATTATCCTTACTACATTACATTATCATTACTACATTATATTATCATTACATCTTAGTCTATATTCATCTACCAAACATTTCACATTCACACAGACACACATGTAGACTGACATAAGAGTGTTCTAGATATACTCACCTTGATGAGACGGGTTTAGGCAGCCTGTGTTGTAGCTTTTCTCAGCCCTGTGTTTTGTTGAGCTGTAGCTTCTTTGACCTTGAAGACTCAGGCTTTGGGAGTACAAAGCACCGCGTCAATATGTCAGATGACTCTGGCCATGGCAGGACAAACATCACAGGCCCTCAGATCACCAAAGGCAGGTGGTCTCTCGCTATCTCTCGGCGAGTCTCCTTACAGAGGGCTCTGTGCGACATTGTTCAGTCACTGGACGGACATCAAACACTCTCATTCCTTATTTAGTGGTAATGAAATGGAACCTGACAGTTTTAGCGTCTGGTCATTCAGGGATTTGCAGTCCTTGAACATCTTTATAGAACAAGAAAGTCCCAAAAGCCTTCGATTCTGTTGTTTATCTGAGGCCAGTGGAACATTTGGGGGCGGGGTTCATGCCCTGTGTGTTTTGTCTCTACAAAGTGTTCATACACACTTGCATACATACTGAGAATTGAATGTCTAAAAGAACGTCTACCGTTTCATATGTTAATTAACTCCTGAACATTATAATCCTATGTCTTAGATGAGTTTACTCAGTGTGACCCACGTGTGTATTTTTACACGTGTGTAAGTGTTGGTATGGATGTGGGGAAATGGGTGTGTGCTTGCAAGCACCGTGTGTGCGTGTGTGTGTGTGCATTTGTGTGCGCGTGTGTATGCATGCGTTGATATACAGATGATAAATTGAGATGTATCGGTATTGTGGAATAACAGCTTAATATTTCTCTTCCCACAGTCATAAATCATATGAATTAAAGATGTCAGAACAGCCACATCACTGCGACCTCCAGGATCTAAAAACCCATTCTGTTCTCATTCATAACGACCAGAACGTCATTCTCTGGCGGGGGTTCAACAGTGCTTTAAAGCATGCTTTTTTCAATGTGATCCTCCCTGTGACGATTCAATCTGTATATTTCCTCATACAGATAGAGACTCTTGTTAATCTCTATATTGCTACGGCTTTCAGGTTTTGAGGTTCTTAATGCGTATGTATGTGTAGGATACACAATGGACAGCATATCTACAAAAGGTGTCTCTGATCCTCTTAGAAGGAAACCTCACGCTCCAGCGCAGTGTCTCCATATGACCGACAGAAGCAGAATGAACAGCGAGGGTCTGGATCCAGAATGGTCCTTGATGGTGTTGTAGGCTTTTGTAAATCATTGTTTCGGATATGTGCGGTCATTCCAATTTACAGGGCTTGGCACACAGATCTCTTGGCTTTACAGGCAGCAAATGCCCCCCCCTGAACACGCAATCACGATGTGGGTTTTAGGAGGCACAGTTAGAAAATCTAAAGGTGAACTGCTGGAGGAGACGGAGGACGAGTCCAAAATGACTACCTATAGCTCCAAAGTAGTGTACAACACTAGGGTGCCATTTGGAATGCAGACTCATGCTGAGCCAATCAGGGTGGGGCACAGTTGTACTCACAGGGGACTGAATACTTGTTTTGTTGTGTTGTGTTCTGATTGTAGTGGCTTCTGGGATACTCCAGGAATCAGAAGCATTGTGAGTCTGACGCTTTGCTTGCCTCCTGGGGTGTGTGTTAGGCAGAGGACCTAGGGCAACAACAATATCCTAAATAAGACCATGTTCCCTGTAAAGTCCCTTCTGCCTGCTTTTTGTACCAGTGCCCACAAGGTCATTTGGTGCAGGTTCACAGTTGTCGCAGCTACTGCAGGGCTGTAGGGGCTCGAGCAGCAGTGACAACAACAAAGCCTTGAGCTATTTAGACTTTTCTTCCCACTGCAACTCACACAGGACCTGTTGTCTTAGCAGGGGTCTTGTTTAAACTGTCACATTTCATCTGGTGTTTCTTACCATTTCTCTACCTCAAATAACCTGACTCACATAGTCTCTCTGTTCCTCACTTTACCTGACTAGTGTGTCTCTACCTCACATAACCTGACTCATATAGTCTCTTCACCTTAAATAACATGACTAGTATGTCTCTATCTCACAACCTGACTGACTTGGTTTTGCTACCTCAAATAACCTGACTCACAACATGACTAGTATGTCTATACTGCGCAAAACCTAACACACATAGTCTCTCAACCTTAAAAAACATGACTAGTATGTCTCTACCAGAAGCGTTGCTAGGATCACAATCTATTTGGGCATAGCCCCCCCAGTGTAGTAGGGGTTTTGGGAGGGCATACTTAATTCTACCTCTCACCTTTCTTCCTTTTCTGTCCTCTCCATCTCAACTCGACTTTCTTCCTTTCTCCTCTATTCCTCTTCCATTATCTCCATCTTTTTCCTATTATTTATTCCTCTACTCTCTGTCCTGTCTTCTCTGTTCCACTCTGTCTACTCTCTGCTTTTCCATGTCCCCTGCTGGCTTGTCCCATTCTGTCTCTCACTTTCAAGACTTGTCTCTTCCCTGCCTAGTGAAATAAGGCATACACTTTTCATAAAGAACAAAGAGCATAATCTTTTTTAAATTGTCCTAATAATTTTTTCCTAATTACTAAGGTTATTTACTAATTACTAAGGTTTGAGTAAATACATAATTTCATTCAGATTGTCATTAGACCAGCTTTATCTGACAGAACTATCTCTGCTCCCCCTTTCTCTTTTGCTGCAACAAATTTAAAAATTTCAATACATTCAACTTAAGAAAGAAAACTCACACCGAAAACATATCCATTTACGTCGCACTTAACATTGGATGAACAATTAGCTATGACAAAATCGAACTGTTAACTAGCAAAACTTGCTTTGCCTAACGTCTTTGTTTCCAAATTTAAAAGGGGATACAATTTTGGCTGCAATATTAATAGCTACATTTAAACGATGTGAGAATATTTTGTGTTTTAACTGAATAGTTAGCTAATTAACGAAAAGTCTAACAAACCATCGACTGCTACCTTCAACGTGCGTTCCTCTGGGGATCTCTATCTCCTTCCTTTTACTGTATGGATGCAAACACTTTGAAATAATTTGTTCAGCCCACGATGCTCACTGGGAAAACGAGTGGTGTTTCGAATATGGTGAGGACGTCTGTGCTTCTTGTACAGCTCGTCAGTAAAGAGCGAATTGGTGGCTCCGATTACTATGACAATGTGATATAAATCAGAGTAAAAATATATTATTGGAATTGGATCAAAAGACCTGGGGCTAGCACAAAAACCCGGGGCTTAAATTAGCCCCGGAAGCCCAGGCCTAACGACGCCACAGGTCTCTACCTAACATAATCTGACTAGTCTAACTCTCTGTCTACCTGATACAACATGATAGTGTCACAACATTTGTTCATTCCCCCGAGAAATTGGGGTGCATACAAATGTCAATCCTAAATTTTTTATCAGTCAAATGAAAAAGCCTCATCCTCCTTTTTTATAACAAGACCTATTATTATAATAATAATATTAAAATGATAAATGTAATGATTTACTCATTTTAAACTAAAAGAAGCTCATATGTGGTAGGGCCAGAGGCCCCCCAAGGAACCGCTGGTGCACCATTTCAAGGCCGTGCCCCTAGGTTGGGAATCCCTTTGCTAGGGTATATACCTTTCTGGCCTCACAGGCTACATGTTCATTTACAAATAACGCTGTCTGTCCTGTGTGCTGTAGGGGATAGACTTCGCTAGCTTCACAGGCTACCTGTTCTTTTACATATAACGCTGTCTGTCCTGTGTGCTGTAGGGGATACACTTCGCTAGCTTCACAGGCTACCTGTTCTTTTACATATAACGCTGTCTGTCCTGTGTGTTGTAGGGGATAGACTTCGCTAGCTTCACAGGCTACATGTTCCTTGGGGTTTGCCTAGTCCTCCTCACCTCTTTCCCATTCCTGCGACTACTCTACTGGAACAAGAAACTCTACAACAAGGAGTCCAGCGAGATTGTCGGTGAGTCCAGAGTGTGCATGATCCAATCCTACGATCCAATCATACAATTTGTGTTCATTTTTTTTATATCGATAAGAAAGTAGGTTATTTTTGCTGTTAAGTGGATTAGCCCAGGGTTCCCACCAAGCACGATGTGGTTGGCCAGTCCTGTCTGGATGATTTGGAGGCTTAATTATCTGCCTGGAGCTCCCTACATTTAGGTCCTGACATTCCTTTTTGTGATCAGACAACTTTAGAAAAATGGTGTGGAGAAATTGCAAAAGTAGCCGAATGCCACAAAGACGATTATGTTCTTTAGACACTGTCCTAAATAACTTCACTGTAGTAGTTTGTAGCTAAAAGGTTTGAGAACCTGCATACCTTTTGTCTCTCACAGATCCTTTTACTCTGATCAGAATCCCTATGATCTATGCAATTCAATGCAATTCAATACAAGACTGGCTTATACCAGCAAATTCCACCAACAACACGACCCAACAAGACCACAGCTGAGCTAAATTGTTTGTGCTTAACCACAAAGCAAATATGATTCATTTAATTATTCACATTCTAGGCATGATTTGTTGTCACAGTTGCATAGTTATAGAGATTAAGTTGTAGATTAGGATGTTGATTAAGATGTTAAATATGCAATTATGCCACCACACTCAGATAAGAGCTTTCCTTCTTTTTTCTTTCTTTCAGAGGTAGCAGAGTAGCTTCCTCTGAGCATAGATAAACCCATGCATGGTGATGGTGTGTGTGTGTGTGTATACTGTATGTGTGTGTATACTGTACGTGTGTCTGTGCGTATGTGACTGTAATGGCGCAGCTGTTCCTCTTTACTTAGGGTCAGGATCATAACTTAATTATCTTTGCATTACAGACCTACAACCTTTTGCTTCCTCTTTACCACACAGCTGAGGCTTGTGGCCTCCCAAACGTGAACACTGTGCCCTATATAGTGCCCTACATTGGACTGTTATCTAGTGCATGATATTGGGAATAGGGTGCTATTTAAGACCGAACCTGAGCTAGGCATTTTTCCAACCTCCTCTCCAATTCTCCCATTATCCCTATCAGATGGCCCTGACATCACGGTTACATTAATATATTATGGGATGCCCAGACGTATAATATAGTTGCAGTGGTTAGGAGAGGGGTCTAATCTCAGATTGGTTTGGCTGTCCAACAGGAAGTTGTCTACATCACTGAATGCTTTAATGCTAAATTTATATCAAGGATTCTCAAACTAGGGGCCTCTCCCCAGTGTGGGGGTTTCATTAGGTAGCATAGGACTTTCATTTATGTTTAAACATTTTGTTTTATTTCATTTGTATTTGTTTTTACAATCCATGACCAAACATAGATATTAAATGTTGTCTAGAAACATGCTGTATAGGGCAAGAAAAGGTGCTGCTCTCAGGCACATTGGAGCATATCTGGTTCATCTTTTATACGCAAAAGCTGAGCAACAGTATGAAAATGGGAATTTAATTGTTATGCAATATATACGTTTGACTGTTCCTCATCATCATCTTCATCTCTCTATGACTGTTCCTCATCTCATCTTCATCTTTCTGACTTTTCCTCAGCTCATCTTCATCTCTCTTTGACTGTTCCTCATCTCGTCTCATCTTCATCTCTCTATGACTGTTCCTCATCTTCATCTTTCTGACTGTTCCTCAGCTCATCTTCATCTCTCTTTGACTGTTCCTCATCCCGTCTCATCTTCATCTCTCTATGACTGTTCCTCATCTCATCTTCATCTTTCTGACTGTTCCTCATCTCATCTTCATCTCTCTTTGACTGTTCCTCAGCTCATCTTCATCCCTCTATGACTGTTCCCATCCATGGAATTACTATCTGTAAAGGAGAATATCTATAATTCAATTGGATTTTTAAAGCCAATGACCTAATCACTTTTTGTGAAAGAGAAAATCTTTAACTACACTGAGGTTTCATATATCAGTCAGCCAGTCAGTCGACCAATCAGCCAGTCAGTCAGTCATCTTATCTGCCATTTACTCAAACAATCAGCCAAACAACAAAATAACAAGTCAACCAACCAGCCAGTCATTCAGCTTGAGGTAAGGCAATAAGAAATGGTGGGCAACAAATCACTGTCTTTCTCAATTGCTTGAGCACTTTTGATCACTTTTGGCCAGAATTACAAATGTATAAAGCAAAATCCCCTAAGTTACTCAAGACATTAAATACATGACAGAAAATAAAGTACTTGCATCAGAACATACAACTTGTAATCTCATATTCCAATAAACCACTGTGGCCCAATATATACTAACTACAACTATCAATATGCTTAAGCCTCTTCATACCGTATGAATGGGCCATTTGTTGATAGTGTTATTATAGTTTTTAATATAAAAGGCATTTAGAAATATTACAGTACCACAGCATGGCCTGTTTTAAAAATATATTTTTAGGAAAGATGACAAATGCAGAATGACATTGAAAAGCATGAATATCCATAAACAAAAGGCTCTACAAATGCTGTATACGGAGAATAAAATACACCCAGCTAACAAATCACTACAAAATCAAAGCAATTTCTACAATGTATTTTACACACACTGTATGGTGTACTATTTTCAGTGTGGTAAAGCATTGTGAACTGCCTTTTGGTCATTCTTGAATGTATTTACTATTAATGCCACAGTTGGTCTGTTGGAATTGACCTGCTGCCCAGAATCTCATGTAAAGGTCACGATAACGCTTGTCAATAATTGTGGCCCAAATTTCTTCGGAAAATATAGTCCTTTGTATTCCACCACAATGCATTCTAAACCATTCTAAACCACTCTTCACTTAACCTTGTTTGGCAAATAGCAACTAATAAGTGTTATTTTTAATGCATGAAAACAAATGGATCACTGACTGAACAATTGTGCAAGATGGATTTGTTAATGTGTAGAAGGGTTTTACATTTAAGGAAATATAAGCTGTGTATAAGCTGTGACCAAATGTTTTGATTTAGTTTGACTCTACTGATTATAAAAAAGAATTGCAGAGAGTTGTGTTTACTAGTTGGACAACAAATATGCATATATATTGAGATTGTGTGTGAAAGCAATGAGATATCACTAACTGTTTTGCAAACAAATAACACTGCTGTACTCATTAGGTTGTAATTGAGATCAATTTGACCACAATCTCATTAAAAGTAACTTAGCAACTGAGAAAACCTGTGATGATATCGTGTACAATCTCAGTTTCTATCCACCCTGCCTCTTTCACCACACTTGAACTTCTCCTGTCCCATCAACCTGTTTATACCTCTCCACCTGTCCTCTGATCTCCTCACTTCTCTTGCCTACTCTCCTCATCCGTCTCTTCTGAACATCGCCCCCCCCCCACCCCCCCGGCTTGGTAATGGCGGGACAGATGTAGATACCTTTTAGAGCCCAGCACAGTAATGATTGAAAACCGCTTCACTCTTCAGACCAATCTCCTCTCTGCTTGACTTTGATGAGTTAAACAGGCCAGGTGAGGCAGTAAGCACATCCACTAGCAAATCCGTTGCTTTTATTACCCAAAACAACAGACCAACCTCTGCCTTATGCAGAATGGATCTGAATAAAGCAGCACAGACCCAGGACCAATTAAAGACATTGAACTCAATAGCATTCAGTCAAACTCTGTAGATGCGATATGATGCATTAAGTCAGACTCTGTAGATGTGATATGATGCATTCAGTCAGACTATAGATGTGATACGATGCATTCAGTCAAACTCTCTGGATATGATATGATGCATCCAGTCACACTCCAGATGTGATATGATGCATTCAGTCAAACTCTCTGGATGTGATATGATGCATTCAATCAAACTCTCTGGATGTGATATGATGCATTCAGTCAAACTCTCTGGATGTGATATGATGCATTCAGTCAAACTCTCTAGATGTGTTAAGATATTTGGTCAATTTATTGACGTTTGATCGTTTGTATTCAGTCTATGATAATGTGTTCAGTCAAGCTATCCCGATGAGATAATATGCATTCAGTATAACTTCCTGTGATAGAGTAACTGACAACATACTATCCAGAAGTTGCCAGACCTGTCTGTAGTTCCCACCGACCCTTGACCTTCAGTGTGTTCCTCCTGCAGAGCTCAGGCACGAGATCCGTGTGTGGAGGCAAACGGCTCAGTGCATTAACCCAGCCAGCAGAGAAGAGACGGCTGTCAAATGTCTTCTGATGCAAAAGGTCCTGAACCTGGAGAGCCTGCTGCGTATTAAACTGAAGACTTTCCAGAGGTACAGACAGACTGACATCTGACATTAAACTGAAGACTCTTCAGAGGTACAGACAGACATCTGACATTGAACTGATGACTTTCCAGAGGTACAGACAGACTGACATCTGACATTAAACTGATGACTTTCCAGAGGTACAGACAGACTGACATCTGACATTAAACTGATGACTTTCCAGAGGTACAGACAGACATCTGACATTGGACTGATGACTTTCCAGAGGTACAGACAGACTGACATCTGACATTAAACTGATGACTTTCCAGAGGTACAGACAGACAGTTATTTAACATTAATCTAAAAACTTTCTAGAGGTGCTTTACGAAATGAGACAATTATTTTTCATTATTTAAGATCATGGTGTCATGACCCTTTAAACAGCTTTCAAAGCAATTATACAGTATACCATTTAGACACCGTTAATAAAGAAGGAAGAATTAAAAATTATATATTTTTTCTCTCTGTTGTTATTTCTTGGTTTTCCAGGCAAATTTCTCAGGAAGATAAGAACTGGGAGAGTAATATTCAGGAGTTACAGAAGAAGGTAATCAAATGGTCCTTATGATACACATTATTTACATATTATACTTTTTTTTATTGTACACACATTTTATTATGAAATGCAGTAATAACCCCTAACCACATTAAACCCTGTCACAGTGCCAACCTCACTTGGATGTTATCAACGATTAATTTTAAAAACCTCTTTCTTGACCATAACGAATTAGAGGACGGATCTGTCTTTTCCTTTCTATATTCTACACGATGGAGACCAAGTGGCAGCCTTTTAAGTCACTCCATAAAAAACAGACAGTCTGTTAAATTCTGATGTTTACCGAGAAGTGGATTTGTTGTTAATATGTATTCATAGATGTCTATTTTATTGGACTTCATGTGTAATGTACTTTGCTCTACCCAGTCATCTGAAGTTTACAATCAAAGTGTCCTTGGGTATTGTGTGAATTTAATGGATTATATTATTTTCCTATCAGCCCAGAATAAGTGACTCTATTCTCTCCCTACATCACAGACAAACATTCTCCCCCCTCTCTTTTTAAACAGACAGAAGAACTGACATTCTCTCTTTTAATCTACAGCACAGAATAACTGACCGAGTTCTGCTGGTGAAGTGTGTGTCAGTTCTGGGCGTTGTCATCTTCATGTTCTTCTTAAACTCCTTCGTTCCCAGCATTCACCTGGACCTTGGTAAGCTGTTATAACATTACAGACCTCATGATTAATAAGCTGTTCGAATATTAAAAACCTAATAATTAATAAGATGTTATAACATTACAGACCTATTAAGTAACCTGTTTTAACACTATAGACTTAATGATGAAGCAGGTATAACTTGGGCTGTGTTACGAAACGAACTGCAAGAATCTGACAGGAATTCTTGGTGTTACAATACGTATCACAATTCGTAGTACGATTCAATATATTGCAATATATTCCGATACTGTTAGCAAGGCAATATATTGTTTTTTTCTTTAAATCAAACTTTTTGAAAACTGTCAGAGATCAAAGAACAAACCACCATATGAATAAACTGAGTTCATTTTTTTATTGTATTTGCCTTATGCCTATATCAGTAAAAATAACTAAATATAGTGCCCACTGGATGTTGTAGGTAAACAAATTTATAAAATGATATTGTATACAGAGAGTATATATTATGTATCCTGCTTTAAAGGTTCACATTCTATTGTAGTAGGTAGCCATGCCAGTTTTACATTTCTCAAGTAGTTATAAAAGAAAATGCAAATGTCGGTTTTGCATGGAGGCAGGACACAAGCACAGAGGTTATAATGGGTTAACGTAGTTCAATATGTTTCCCAAGAAACAAAAGGCACAAACAGCAGCAACAGCAAACACACAAATTACCAACAAGAAACAGTGGGGCAGGAGGAACTTAAATAGTGATACAACAGGGTGACTATGTGTGCCAGAAGCTGTGAGGCGTGTCATGGTGTTGTCAGGCATTTTGAAACCAGGCTTTTTTGTGGCATTGGCACAGTAAAGGCTTCTTTCTGGCAACTTCGACCACATAGTGCATTTTTGTTATCATCGTATCTTACTCCTTGAAACAACCACACCATCTTTGTCCAGAGCAGTCTGTATTTCTCCTGAGGTTACCTGTGGGCTTTACTTTGCATCCCGAACAATTCTTCTGGCAGTTTTGGCTAAAATCTTTCTTGGTCAACCTGACATTGGCTTAGCATCAAGAGGTCCCTGAATTTTCCACTTCTTAATTTGTGATTGAACAGTAGTGAGTGACTGGCTTTTGCAAGGCTTTGGATTATCTTTTTATATTTTCCATCTTTATAAAGTTCCATTACCTTGTTACGCAGGTTTTTTGACAGTTCTTTTCTGCTCCCCATGGCTCAGTATCTTAGGAGGGTGATGAACCTCCTCTGACAGGTCAGTCTCCTCTTCCGGAAAGTCCACCTCCACTTGCTAGTGGGAAAAAAACATAAAAAGCACCAAATAAAACTAGTATTCATTTTACAGTAAATTTAAATGAATTATCAGAACACACCATCTGAGCCAAAAATCATCCTGTTGCACATTATTTATTTTTTTACATAACTATGTCCAACTATTGAAACTAAATGGTGATCAATATATTTCATATTTATTTATTAATTTATAGCCTTTAATGTTCGTAGTAAAAATATTTACTTACAGTCTGTAGCTTCTTTATGGCACCCACAGCATCAGTCATTTTGGAGTAGGTCTCCTTGGTTTCTGCTTCAGGGTCTCTCCCTCTCATAGGCATGTCTCTTGCCCAGGTCTTGTGCTATGGCAGGCTTGATATCCAGGCTTTCTTCTGTGCCCATGACAAGCTTGGCATGGAGTGGTCAATAAAGGACAGAGTGAGCATGCTCTCCACTTACATAACCATGGTGGCATCTTGCATTGGTTCGAGGGCCTTGAGCACTTGGCACATGTGAGGTCAGCCTCGTTCAGGGTGAAGATGACCTTTTCACTCTTTCTGACCTCTGTTGAAAATAGTGGCTAGTTGTCGTTCTAAAAGTCTTTCTATCGTGTCATAAGAGCTGTTCCGCCTTGTGGCAATGTCTGTGATCCACCTGTGTTTTGGTAGCTGGAGCCGGTCTGGTTTGTATTTTACCGATATAGAGTTTTTGAGAATTGAGACATTGTTGCAAAACATAATATCGCGATACTCAAGTGAATTGATCTTTTCTTACACCACTAGTTATAACATAACGGACCAAATCAATATGCAGTTACAGCATTACAGACCTAATGATTAAACTGTCATAACATTACAGACCCAATGATTAAGATGTTATAATGATAGAGACCAGATTATTAGGATGTTATAATGATACAGACCCGGAGATTAAGATTTTACTACTATTTAACAAAGCCCATATACCTTTGAAAAATTGTGCCATGTTGGACAGTGCCTCATAAAGACTGATTAAGAATCACTGGTCCAGATGACTTGGAATAGGCCCAGTGAGTACAAAAATGTACTGTGATTATACCGCATAGCTTCCTTCCTCTGATACCATAAAAGCGTACTGTGATTATCAAACAGCACAGCTTCCTTCCTCCGATTGCAGCTCAGTGAGCTTCACAACAGGCCCATTTAAAACATGACTATAATAGGAAATTACATGGAGACTACTGTACTGCTTTTAGACCTGTCACTGATTTATGCGTTATTATATTCGTGACTGTTGAAGAATAAATCACATGCTATTTAGGGATATTTTGGGGCTATTGTTGCTGTTGAAACACCCATGAAGTTACATTTCACAGGTCTACATAGATATTTAATGTTTCTTAGAATATATAAACCAAGGTTATGCTAATCAATTTAAAATCACTTTATGACAGTAAACTGTGAATCCGCTAAGAGAAGGAAGAGAATGTTACTTTGTGGCATTTTTTAGAATAAAAATTACTTTTCAAGAGGCTTTAAAAGAATGGACACAATTAAAATGTTTCAATGTAAATGTTAAATCAATGTACAGCATTATGAAAAAGAATTAGCATTACCAGTAAAGCTACACGCAGTGTTTCAGGGTGTCAACAGTGTAGCCACAGTGCCCCAGAAAAAATAGCTCTTTCTCTGCTCCATACTTCACATTGCAAAACATTGCAAAACATCACAAAACATCACAAATAAACAATAAGAAGATAATGCAGCCGGTTTTCAATCTGCTTTTCCAAATTTTCCCTGATGTTCCGTATTTTAAAACAACTGCTCTGGAAACAGTGGTCTGAACCCTATGAAACTTTGTGTGTAGTCCGTGTTCCCACTGCTTAAAATGCAAGATGGTGGTCCAGCTACAGCACTAGAAATTGACTATGAGCCAATGAGTTTGGGCAAAATATATTTCCACCAAAACAGTGCCACCTCGAGGCCAAACCAGATCACACTTCAGAGTTTAGGTAGACTTTTACAGAATACATGAACATTTGTGCATTTTTTCAAGATAGTGTACATTGCCTTTAAAATGCATTGCCTTTAAAATGCATTGCCTTTTGTGTACATTGCCTTTAAAATGCATTGCCTTTTGTGTACTTTGCCTTTACAATGCATTGCCTATTGTGTACATTGCCTTTAAAATGCATTGCCTTTTGTGTACATTGCCTTTACAATGCATTGCCTATTGTGTACATTGCCTTTAAAATGCATTGCCTATTGTGTACATTGCCTTTAAAATGCATTGCCTATTGTGTACATTGCCTTTTGATCTGAACATGTTTCACTCAATGTCTCACCACTGTTGCGAACAAATTGTTTTTTCAGATCTGAATATATGATTTCTAGGCATAAGACCTAGATGGAAATTAATTGGATGGGAGATACCAGGATTTTTATGTTGTAGTCTGAAAAATGTGGCGTTGTTATAATCTCGTCTATGGACACGCTACGTCACGTTACATGCAGATCGGGCATTATGTCCCAGGGTAGGGACTTAGTTTGCCCAGCTTCCACTATTTATTCTGTCCCAGAGTAGGGACTGAGTTTGCCCAGCTTCCACTATTACATTTTTTGGGAAATTACAGATCTCATGCTTGGCACTGTCCCAGCGGGACAACCAGAATGTTTTTTGGATAGGCCTGCAAAAATATGGATTGAATTTAATTTTACTTATTTATTTAATACATTTTGTGACATGCACCCTATATTATCTCATAATACAATTGTTTCAAACTAGTGCTTATTACTTGGGGCAACCTTGTTACATATACAAATATTACCTGTACCAGTACGCCAATGTAAAACTAAGACAGTGACGTTGCCGACAACAAAACTCATCTTCAGATCAGAGGTCCGGAAGTGCCAAAGTGCCAAAAACTGCAGTTCATTGAATGGCCAGTTGAGGCTGGGCCAAGGCCAGGTCCACCCGTGGCTACTCTGCCCACTCAGCTTTACTAGCCTCTGAATACACATGACAGCTTCTGGTGCTTCTCACACATTGGTATGTAGTTTTTCACATCTCCACTGCTTTCCCATCTGAGGGCTGTGTCTCAAATGACCGCCTATCTGCTATACTGTGCACTTCTCCTCAGTTCAGAAGAGGTTTCCTTTCTGCACAGCCCTACGATCAGCACGGTAACTGAACAGGACACTTAGCTGGACACACACACACACACACACACACACAGCTCCCATCTCTAATGTATGCAGGTCACAGCTGGGTGATTACTACTTCGGAGGTCCAACCTCTTCACCAAGAAGATGCTTTGAAAATTGAGGGTCATTAAACTTTCATTAGGTTGACACAGCTAGATTTAATTTGGCCTTTAATATTGGCCTGGTCATTTCATCTCTTTGACAGGGAAGTGTCTGTGGACATGTGGTGTGTGGGTCTCTTTGTTTAAGTATTCTAGTGGGAACAAATCAACCTTTTAGGGCCTTGTTGCCAGTCCCTCTGGTTTGGAGGTTTAATGTTAAAAACTACGCTGGCACCATATAAAAACAAAACAGTGAAAATGGTACAGTTTAATAATTGTTTTATACAGTATTTCAATAATATATTTTCAATAATTTCTCCCGTATTTGTGACTTTTACCTAAAAACGCACTCATTTCTGAACCTCTTTTAAAGCATTTCAATATGATTAATAAGACCATTCATGAGACTTCTAATATACAGCCAGTCAGTCAATGACTTTTATTTTATATAGCCATTTTAGAGGTGGCCATTCCTTTTTTGGCTGTTCCAGGTGAAGAATATATGTCCAGTATTTTCTGATAACATGCTGCAATCATCTTGCCAAACATTTTCACAAGATTCCCCGTGCCGTTAGAGCTCACACACCCACAAAACAACAGTGAGCCACCACCATGCTTCACAGTGGGGATGATATTCTCTTCACTATTGGCCTTGTTGATCCCCCTCCAAACAGCGCCTATGGTTGTGACCATACAGCTATTTTTCAGTCTCGTCACTCCAAATTACAGTGTGCCAGAAGCTGTGAGGCATGTCAAGGTTTTGTCGGGCAAATTGTAACCAGGCTTTTTTGTGGCATTGGCGCAGTAAAGGCTTCTTTCTGGCAACTCAATCATACAGCTCATTTTTGTTTAAGTATCGTCGTATTGTGCTCCTTGAAATAACCGCAATGTCTTTTTCCAGAGCAGCCTCTATTTCTCCTCAGGTAACCTGTGGGTCTTTCTTTGTATCCCGAACAATTCATTTGTTAGTTTTGGCAGAATTCTTTCTTGGTCTACTTGATCTTGGCTTGGTATCAAGAGGTCCCTGAATTTTCTACTTCTTAACAAGTGATTGAACAGAACTGCCTGGCATTTGCAAGGCTTTGAAAATCTTTTTATATACTTTTCCATCTTTAAATAGTTCCATTACCTTGTTAGGCAAGTCTTTTGACAGTTCTTTTCTGCTCCCAATGGCTCAGTATCTAGCCTGCTCAGTGCATCCATGTGAGAGCTAACAAACTCATTGACTATTTATACAAAGACACTAATTGCAATTTAAAAAGCCACAGATGTGGGAAATTCACCTTTAATTGAAATTTTCACCTGTGTGTCACCTTGTGTGTCTGTAACAAGGCCAAACATTCATGGTTATGTAAACTTTTGATCAGGGCCATTTGGGTGATTTCTGTTGTCGCTTTGATTTTAAAAGGAAGCAAACAACTTTGTGAATGAATGGCTTCATATGATCAATATCCTCAAAATCAATCCCAACATTTTACAAATTCTGCAACAGTATGTGAACATATGATCACAACTGTATTTATTTGGTGAATAATATAGTTTATTGTATTCATTGAATACCCATAGACATCACTAGCTACAAATATTCATTTGTTTTAAACTTGTTAGAAACGCATTTGGCAGTGATCACAGCTTTCTGTTTTTAGGGTAGGCATCTACCAGCTTTACCCACAATGCATCTACCAGCTTTACACACAAGGCATCTACCAGCTTTACCCACAAGGCATCTACCAGCTTTACCCACAAGGATTTTGGCATTCTTTCTTGCGGAATCTCTAAAGTTCTGTGAGATTGGATGGGGAGTATCATTTCAGGTCTCCCCACATATGTTCAAAAGGCTTTAAGTAATCCACAGACTTCCTGAACCCGCGCCAGCGTTGTCCTCGCTGTGTGTTGTGCTGTCCTGTGTAGCTCTGTTGGTAGGGTATGGTGCTTGCAGCGCCACTGATTGTGGCTTTGATTCCCATGGGGTTCCTGGTCAGAGATGTATGCACTCACTTCTGTAAGTCCCTCTGGATAAGGGCATCAACAAAATATAAATGAAACATCAATCCTCGCACCAGTCTGATGTCCTGTGTGCTCTGGATTCTTGAAGGATGTCTCTGTTTTTTGCTCTATTCATCCCTCAACCCTGACCAGTCTCCTTGTACCTTCAGTTGAGAAGCATCCCTATAGCATGATGCTCCTGCCACCATGCTTCAGCGTAGGGATGGTATTAGACAGGTGATGACTGCTACCTTGTTTTCACCAGACGTAGCACATGGCATTCAAGCCTAGTAGTCCTTCTGATGGCATTGTTTTGCCTTCCCCAGTTCTATACCATGACACAATTCTATCTCTGAGATCTACTGAGAGTTCCGTTGGGCTTTGGAGGTCTACTGAGTTCCTTGGCCACAGTTTTTATGAACTGTGAAGTGTGGGATCTTAAATAGACAGTTGCGTGCTTTTCTAAATGATGTCCAATCAATTGTAATTTGCCACAGGTGGACTCCAATCAAGTTCTAGAAACATCTCAAGGATGATTAAAGGACAGACGATGCTCCTAAGCTCAGTTTGGTGTATCATGGTAAAGAGTCTGAAAACTCATGTACATGACTTATTTCATATTTTTCATGAATACATTTTCTAAAACCATGTTTTTGCTTTGTCATTAGTATTGTGTGTAGATTAATGGCAAACATATATATTTAGAAAGTGCTGAATTGAGGAGAAAGCGAGGGAAGTGATGGTGCTTTCCTGAGGCACTGTACATTTTTATAAAATATTTTCTAACAGTTAAGGGATTTTGTGAGGGCTCATCTGAAGTTTTAATACTAAACGAGTATTTTCTCACAAATCGATAAACACGCCATCATTAGACATTATAGCAGTGCAGGATGCACAAAGATCGTCTGTGTGTTTCACTCAGAAGGGTTCATGTTCTGTCAGGCTGTTTCATTTGCTGGTCAGCATTATAAGGCTCTCTTTTTATTTTGGACAGCTCTATTGAAAACCCGCACAAAGGAGAGATGTCCTCATCGACTAATATTGTGGTACTGGACAGTGAACATTGTTCCTGATGCACTATAGACCTATTAATACTTGAAAGATTCTTGAAAAGGTTTGGTCTGGGCACAATGGATTTTGAGGCACTAAAGAAGTCCTCTATGTCTTCTTTCCTTAAATTGGTTTCCTGGTATTTATCTCTTTGAGAGGGGAGAGGAGAAAAGCTGTCTTATTCCTTTCCTTTACAAGAGTTGATGGAAAAACAACCAAAGCATCCAGTCAACACCAAACACTAAAACCGGCACTGTTTATCTTCCTGTCTGGACCTTTCTTGCGCTATCATTTCTATTCCCACAACAACAACAACAAAAACAAAACATAGGTCGATGCGTTCCAAATGGCACCCTGTTGTATCTACTTCACATGGACCCCGGTCACAGCTAGTGCACAACATTTGGAGCCAAGCAGCATTTGGGAAGCAGTGATATCAGGGTGAGTGGACGATGTGATGAGGGCGTCTTGAATACGGTAGTGTTTTCTCTTCTCCTGCGGATGATAAACGATTCCATCAAAGCCCCTCACGTCTCCCTCTCCAAGAGATGCTTTTAATTGGATGGGTTCTCCTGCTCACCCTGCCCCCCCCACTCTCTCTCTCACACACACACAGACACAGACCCACACACACACACACACACACACACACACACACACACACGCATACACACACACAGACACCTCACTGGAGGACAGGACATTGGAGAAAAGGGACCCTGAACACTTATCTGACAACTGCTCTTATTTCCAACGTAAGCAATGGAACTCAGAGTTGGTGTAATCTCAGTGCATCACAGGTGTAAGTAACAGTGGAATGTATTCCCCTTCTAAGTAACAGTGGAGAATGTTGGTTTAACCCTGAAATATTCCTGTTCTAAGTAACAGTGGAGTATGTTGGTTTAACCCTGATGTATTCCTGTTCTAAGTAACAGTGGACTGTGTTGATTTGACCCTGATGTATTCCTGTTCTAAGTAACAGTGAACTGTGTTGATTTGACCCTGATGTATTCCTGTTCTAAGTAACAGTGGGCTATGTTGATTTGACCCTGATGTATTCCTGTTCTAAGTAACAGTGGAATATGTTGGTTTGACCTTGATGTATTCCTGTTCTAAGTAACTGTTTAGTATGTTGGTTTGACCTTGATGTATTCCTGTTCTAAGTAATTGTGGAGTATGTTGGTTTGACCTTGATTTATCTCAAGTCTGAGTAAAATTAGTTGGGTTTTATGTCAGGTATCGCTGTTGATCTGAGTTGTTGATCTGCTGTCCAGGTAGAGTCTCATCATAGCTCTAAAACGTATTGGTCAGGCTTGCTTCAGAAAGAAGGAGTAACATTTAAATAGAGCGACCAATAGACACTAACGATCCCTTAACCGTCCTGTCACCTTGTTTAATCTGGCAGTCCAAATCACACGGCATACATCTACTGCAGCCGCCACGGAAGTTTCCTTTATCATATATTTCTAGCTGGATTCCCACCATCCCCTCCTCCGCTGGTCCACAATTCCAGTTCATTCTTCAATCAGTCCCATGTGTTCAGAAGGTCCCGGAACAGATTCCTGGTCTAAGCCAGGAGCACTGTTCCCAGGAGTCCCAAACTGCACCCTAATCCCTATGCAGTGCGTTTCTTTTGACCAGGCCCATTGGGAATAGGGTGCCTCGCTGCCACGCAGCTGCGGCTTTCTTAGACCACCTGTCCTCGTCCCTGATTCACAATTAGCATCTCGGCGGGAGTGGGCCCGCCGGGCTGAACACACGCATGCACCAGCGCACGCCATGCCCCGGGCCCGCTGCGGAGAACACATGATGAATATGGATTTAAACATGTCTCGCTCCATTCAGTTATCTATCTTTGTTTCCTTCTCTCTCACTCTCTTCTCCTCTTTTCTCTCTCTCTCTCTCTTGCTCCCTCTCCCTGTTTCTCTCTCTCTGCAACTTTCATCAGTAGTGAAATGATTTCCCTGAGGCAATTACCACAGCTCACCTGTTTAATCAAATACAGCTTGAAGTGGATGCAACGCACTCTCTTCTTCTCTTCCTCTTTAACTCTCCCTCCCTCTCCCTCCCTCACTTCTCTCTCCGTCCTCCCAGAGACAGGTTTAATTCAGAGGATTGCCAAGCTGCTAGCTTGATGTTTTGAGCCCTGATTCTGTGGCTGGGCTTTGTATTAACAGTGTTATTCTGTAGTAATGAGTGTTTGATTAAACCTAGCAAGCCTGACCAGAACCATTATCTATCAGTCCTACAAGGGCATTGTTCTGGTATTTTTTCATACTATATATAGAGTATATGAGACATTATAACATGGGGGTAACAAATAAAAGTCATGAAAATGTAAGCACACACCCAGGAAAGTTTTTTTTAACATAGTTGACCACATATCTTATCTAACTGATTTGATTAAGCACTGTCTAGGTGGTGTTTTACATCTGCTTTATTATTGAAATAGCACATCTTGGGGATTTGTGTTATAGGCACAATATATCTTTCTCTGTATTGGCTGCATCCTACACACCCTGGGATGCAGCCAATACATGATCAATGGTCAGAGCTGTGATCACCGCTATGTAGGGCACATCCTGACATAGTATATCACCAGCACCGTGTAGTGTAACACTGTACCCAGCAATAACACTGTGCCAAGCGAAAGCCCTGTACCTAGCTATCCCTAGCTGTAACGCTGTACCTAGCTATAGCCATGCTCCTAGCTATCCCTAGCTATAACGCTGTACCCAGCTATAGCCATGCTCCTAGCTATCCCTAGCTATAACGCTGTACCTAGCTATAGCCATGCTCCTAGCTATCCCTAGCTATAACGCTGTACCCAGCTATAGCCATGCTGCTAGCTATCCCTAGCTATAACGCTGTACCTAGCTATAGCCATGCTCCTAGCTATCCCTAGCTATAACGCTGTACTGGACTATAGTCTTACACCTAGCTATCCTTAGCTATAACGCTGCACTGGTATATATAGTGCTGTACCTAACTAACTAGTTGTTGCTTTTCCTGACAAATTTACATCAGGTTAAGAAAGAAGAAATCCTTATTATTGCAAATTTGGGTCCATGACACAAATTCGCAATGATCACTTTTTGTCTTGATAACCAAACGGGGAGCTCCACTTGCTGCGGATGCTGAGGCACCATGACGACAACAACTAAATCCAACATAGATGCCTGCACTCATCTGAATGGGTTAGGAACTGGTCTGACAGGGTTCTCACTTCTCCCCCAGGTTGGATAGCTATCCTTGGGGCTCTCTGGCTGCTGGTGTTGGCTGACATCCAAGACTTTGACATCATCCTTCACAGAGTGGAGTGGGCCACCCTGCTGTTCTTCGCAGCTCTGTTTGTTCTCATGGAGGTATGCTACACACGCACTTTCTATATGCCGGCGCATCACTTACAAACACAATCTAAAGATGACTTTAACCTTCATTTAACCATGAATGACAGCCCATTGACAAGTCTCCTTTAAAAAGGGAGACTGGCCACTTCCTTCTGTCCCTTGCATCACTTCCTGTTGGCTAGTGCATCACTTCCTATTGGCCAGTGTATTAATGCATAGAAAGTAGAAAACCCCCAAAGCAAAAAAACATTATTAAATGAACAGGCAGCGGCAGTTATTGAACCAGCGAAGCACATGATCACAAAGCCTTTTGGAGAGAACCACTAACTGGTAGAATCTCTAACCGCTCTCCTTCTCCCTACTGCGTCTCCCGACAGGCTCTGGCCCAGTTGCAGCTGATTGACTACATTGGAGTGCAGACTGCACTGCTGATTAAAGTGAGTTCAGCTCAGCTTTCAGGCTGAGCTATTGTCATTCTCAATACCACGCGACCCTGATATAGAGCTGTTAAAGTAGCACGCGCTGCTAGATCAGGCCTTGGAATTCAGCAAAATACTTGATTACACTTCCCTGGATATGAACATGTTGGGTTTTAGTAGCTGTTATACAGGTGTGCGTGTGTGCGTATGTGCGTGTTTGCGTGCGCGCCTGCGTGCGTGTGTAGAATGCAGACAAGGCTTTATTCCCGCCACAGTGTTATCAGCACTAGCCTCTCTGAGGAGAATTACCCTGTGATGGACATGTCAGCTGGGGTTTAGACACAGGGCCTCCACACTCCTAGTAATTACTACAGACAGGTACGGTATCATGCTATTATCAACCCTCTCATCTGTCCTAATGAAGACCAGAACACAAAGGGGGGAGACAGGGAGGTGGGAGGGAGGAAGGAATAAGCGGAAGGGAGAAGAAAGAGGAAGAAACAGGTAAAGAATGTAAGCCACAAGGAGGTAGTGGAAGAAAGACAAGGAGATGGAGGTATAAAAAACTAAACAGAAGAGGATGGAGGTAAAGAAAGACAGGGCAGCCCAATAATCTCCAGTGAGGAACAACATACATTTCTGGGTTTGGCTAGGTTTACGGTGAAAAAAATAGGGTTAAGTGAATGCACTGTGACTGCTGTTTGTGACTGCTGTGTGTTGATGCTGTGAGTGCTGTGTGTGAGTGTTGTGTGTGAGTGCTGTGTGTGTTGTGTGTGAGTGCTGTGTGTGTCTGTGTGTTGGTGCTGTGTGTGTCTGTGTGTGAGTGCTGTGTGTGTCTGTGTGTTGCTGCTGTGAGTGCTGTGTGTGAATGTTGTGTGTGAGTGCTGTGTGTGAGTGGTGTGTGTGAGTGCTGTGTGTGTCTGTGTGTTGGTGCTGTGTGCGTTGTGTGTGAGTGCTGTGTGTGAGTGCTGTGTGTGTCTGTGTGTTGATGCTGTGTGTGAGTGCTGTGTGTGTCTGTGTGTTGATGCTGTGTGTGGTTTGTGTGTGTGTTTCTGTGTTGATGCTGTGTGTGACTGCTGTGTGTGACTGCTGTGTGTGACTGCTGTGTGTGGTGTGTGTTGGTGCTGTGTGTGGTGTGTGTGAATGCTGTGTTTAATGTTTAGAGTGCCTCAGCATGATGTTTCTCTGCTTTTCATGGTACAAGGCAGTTCCAGAGGATCAGCGGTTGGCCGTGGCCATCATCCTGGTCATGTGGGTCTCTGCCTTGGCCTCCTCCCTCATCGACAACATCCCCTTCACAGCCACCATGGTAGGAAAATACACACATACACACACTTTTATTTTTCTATTTTTGTGGGGACAGGAAACCCAGACATCCATGTTCGCTATCCCATAGCCCAAACCTGACCCTAATCGTAACCCTTAACTAACTGTAATCATATTCCTAAACTAACGTAAAACCAATCCTTCACCTCAATAGTCTTAAGTTTATGTAACCTAGACTTTGGGATCTGATATGCACACATGAAGTGGGGAGAACAAGTATTTGATACTCTGCTGATTTTGCAGGTTTTCCTACTTACAAAGCATGTAGAGGTCTGTAACTTTTACCATAGGTTCACTTCAACTGTGAGAGACGGAATCTAAAACAGAAATCCAGAAAATCACATTGTATGATCTTTAAATAGTTCATTTGCATTTTATTCCATGACACAACTATTTGATCACCTACCAACCAGTAAGAATTTCGGCTCTCACCGACCAGTTAGTTTTCCTTTAAGAAGCCCTCCTGTTCTCCACTCATTACCTGTATTAACTGCAACTGTTTGAAATTGTTACCTGTATAAAAGACACCTGTCCACACACTCAATTAAACATACTCCAACCTCTCCACAATGGCCAAGACCAGAGAGCTGTGTAAGGACATCAGGGATAAAATTGTAGACCTGCACAAGGCTGGGATGGGCTACAGGACAATAGGCAAGCAGCTTGGTGAGAAGGCAACAACTGTTTACGCAATTATTAGAAAGTAGAAGTTCAAGATGACGGTCAATCTCCTTCAGTCTGGGGCTCCATGCAAGATCTCACCTCATGGGGCATCAGTGATGATGAGGAAGGTGAGGGATTAGCCCAGAACTACAAGGCAGGACCTGGTCAATGAGATATTGTCCAACAACCTCCTTCCCTCAGTAAGAGCATTGAAGATGGATCCTGGCTGGGTCTTCCAGCATGACAACGACCTGAAACACACAGCCAGGGCAACTGAGGAGTGGCTCCGTAAGAACCATCTCAAGGTCCTGGAGTGGCCAAGCCAGTGTCCAGACCTGAACCCAATAGAAAATCTTTGGAGGGAGCTGAAAGTCCATATTGCCCAGCAACAGCCCCGAAACCTGAAGGATCTGGAGGTCTGTATGGAAGGAGTGGGCCAAAATCCCTGCTGCAGTGTGTGCAAACCTGGTCAAGAACTACAGGACACGTATGATCTCTGTAATTGCAAACAAAGTTTTCTGTACCAAATATTAAGTTCTGCTTTTCTGATGTATCAAAAACTTATGTCATGCAATAAAATGCAAATTAATTATTTAAAAATCATGCTGAGAAGGAAGGCCGATAACAGAGTGCATAACACGCTTCCATACCTTGTCACATGCAGCCACACACACAAACACACACACACGCATCACTGACATTTTCCTGTAAATGCAATTTACACGTTCACACACATTGCAAGGAAATGCGTTTGTTCTGGGCAGTTCTGTAACTTTTTTTCGGTAAGTGGTTTGCCAGATGCAGTGTCGTGACCAACCTCTCAGGGTTTGTAATCAAGAAATAAATGGTCTGTTACATAATAAGAGTCTACCACCAGGAGCAGGTTCAGCTGAAGCAGTCTGTGTTCTTAACTCCTGACTAAATCCTGCAGAGACGTCAGTTAGAATATAGGGCACGTTTTGTTTCTGACAACGATAACCCTGCTGTAACTTGTATGGTGTGTTATCACGGTGAATGTAGGTAACAGGCTACACATCAGTCTTTTTCTCACCCAGAGAATAAGTTCCCTGTTCACAAAAGGAACAGAAGCATCTACAAATGTATTTGCTCTGTATACAGTCTTTACCGGGTTAGATTTAGTTGCAGCTCGTCCTCTACCAACTGGTCTTAGTTATCTGCTGCAGAATACAACCCTCCCTTCAGGTGTCTCTCATGCTGCTCTGATGCGATTGACCTCTTAAAGGAGTCCACGTCTCTGTATCGTATTTCTGAACATCAGAGATTAAACAGGCAAAATAAAAACCCTGTGGCAATTTGAACAAATGTCACATAAATAAACACCCTACTTGGCCTGAGGAGACCGGCGTACCGGTCCGAGTAGTTCTGCTCGGGCAGCAATGTGACAGATGGCAGTCGGATGTCTGAGCATCCGTCTGGTGGTCTTTCTAGCTCCAGCACGTTTGATAGGAAGCAATAGACAGCACATCGGTAATAGACAACAAACTGCGGTGTTGTCTGTTAATCAGTGCCTGCATCCTAAATAATCATTCAAAACATAGAAGATGCTGTAGACCACTGGTCGATCAATAAGCTGCCGTTGCTGTGTGAACAGAGTGCCGAGCAGAAAGAGACACGTTCGGAAACAAAGATGCACATTAGCAGGTTTTGGATTCTTTATCAAAGGTCATATTTTTCTGTTGAAAGGCAGACTTGTAACTACTGCGAACAAAAAATTACCCTTGAATAAACTAGCAGTTTGCATCTCCTGCTGTGCAAGAGATCCTGCGTTACAGGATGGAGTGAATTATACCTGAAGTAGCCACTTCAGAAATCACTCAGAATCACTTCCCCGAAAGCGTCCTATTTCTTATTCCCTAGTATGTGCACTATGATTGATCAATAGTCCAAAGAAGTACTCAATATCTAGGGAATCTAAAGCCATTTGGGAAAGAGTCCTGATTCAAAGGTTATGGATTAATACAAGTGATAAAGAGCAAATTCTCCCAACATTGATGGTCCTGGCATATTGGTGACTCATTAATTAGCTAGAGCGGTCCTACGTTTTACATTTAGGTCATCCCGCAGACACTCATATTCAGAAAAGTGTACTGTTGGTGCATTCACCTTAAGACAGCCAGGTGGAAGAACCACACAACTCAGGAAAAAGTAGGGACATCTTACTCCACAAAGCAGCTATGAACCGAGTCATTCCCAGAAGGAAAAGAAAAACAAATCGGTTCTAGCCTCGTTTGTCCAGCCCCCCAGTCCCTTCGCTGTCATTTCTTTACATGGTTCGACCAGTCATTCCAGTATTCAGGGTATTCAGCTACTTGTCCGCTCCCAATCCTCCATGGATCCCCAGGTGTGTGCAGGCATCAATGCGTGCCTGGCAGACATCTCTGCCTGAATGTCGTCCTACTGCCTGAAGTTCTGCCGAAAAAGAACAGCTCTTCCTCTGTGGGCTCAGGCCTTCTGGTCATGGTCGACAAATCCACAAGGTCCCCATCCAAGAGGTCAAGGCACATCGGTGTGACCCTGGAAGACGCCTCGTCGTTCTCAGCAAACATGCCATCTTGGCATCCATCTTGTAAACCAGATGTGCAGTGGCCCACTTGGTGTTCAGCCTTTCTAAGTCCTCTCATGTTAACCTACC
Organism: Esox niger; assembly: GCA_016801105.1. Taxonomy (NCBI): domain Eukaryota; kingdom Metazoa; phylum Chordata; class Actinopteri; order Esociformes; family Esocidae; genus Esox; species Esox niger. Next base: position 9,973 of record JACXGJ010005937.1, on the reverse strand, counting down.
ACTCGGAACACTCCACTGGTTCCGGTTGAAGCCGGCCTCTAATACAGCCCCGTGATCTTTGCCTACAAAGCACCAATGGGAACGATCCAACCTTGTATTCAGGCTATATTCCCACCCTACATCACAACTCAAGGTCTTGTTACGGGAGGGAACTCCAACTCAGCCCAGTCAAAAGCCCAGAATACGTCATTTCTATGGAAACATTTACTTGAAACAATCTTTAGATATGTGGTCGTTCCTTCCTCTCATCTTAAGATGACTATTAAGAAGGTCTGCTAAAGGACCATAAATAGAGTTCAAACATTACCATGGGCACTGTTAGAGCACTTTAAAAGGAATAAGGTATCATTTGGGAAGTAGATTGAGAGGATATCTTAACCTGGTAAAATTGTGCCATTGTTCCCCACTAACACATTCTCTGTAGCCTTGTCTGACATTAAAGGGGCAATGTGCTGTTCAAACCAGACGTTCTTAGCACTTCACTGACATGGTACGTAGTTCAGATACGGGGCTGGAATAAAGTATTTATAGACAGCCATGAATGCTAGGACCAGCCATCATCAAGGTTAAGATTTTCATTTCAACCATGTTTTGAAGCTTTACCCCATTTTGTTTACTAGGAACATGCAGTTTATACAGATACCTTGAGAGTTCAGTTACAACCCATTATCCCTACTCTTACTACATCTACCAGAATGTCTTCAGTTACCACATTGAGTCAGGACCACACCTTCAATGTCCCATGAAAGTGACATGACCTTGAGCAGACCCTCCCTTATCACTCCACTGGGATCTGCTCATTAGACCAGAGGTAAGAATGCCCCACCATCAGCCCTCCAACACCACATTCAGCAGTGTCTGGTCTCCCATCCAGGGCCTGTTCAGTACTGACCCTGCTTAGCTTCAGAGGCAAGCCAGCAGTGGGATGTGCTCTGCTGCTGTCAGGTTGAGAGGCTCTGTGGCAAAATTACATATAAATGGATCATAAATCAGCACTTGACAATGCTTCTTGTGTTATTGGCTGTTTCTAAACTTTGCTGTTTGTGTTCCTCCAGATTCCTGTCCTGATAAATCTGAGTCAGGACGCAGATGTCAACCTGCCTGTCAAGCCCCTAATCTTTGCCCTGGCCATGGGAGCTTGTCTGGGAGGTGAGAGCACTACAGTACTGCTACTACTTCAACTACTATTACTACTACTACTGTACTACTACTACTACTACTCTTATTACAACTGTAATTATAAACAACTACTATTACTTCTACTACTATACTTATTCTTTTACTATTATTACTACTACTATAATACTTCTATTAGTATCACTACAAATATTATTATACTGCAAAATTATCAGTTTTTCTGGTTTTACTATTCATTGGTATGTGTTTGTGAAATGAACATTTTTGTTTTATTCTAAAAACTACTGACACCATTACTCCCAAATTCCAAATAAAAATATTGTTATTTAGAGTATGTATTTTTCTAAAATAAAAACTGTTCATAAGAACCCAAAAAATATACATTGATTTGAGATCTCAAATAATACAAAGAAAACAAATGCATTTTCATTTTCAACAACAAAATACTAACGTTTTAGCTTAGGAAGAGTTCAGAAATCTATATTTGGTGGAATAACCCAGACTTTTACTCACAGCATTCATGCGTCTTGGCATGCTCTCCACCAGTCTGTCCCATTGCTGTTGGGTGACTTTATGCCAGTCCTGGCACAAAAATTAGAGTAGCTTGTCTTTGTTTGATGGTTTGTGACCATCCATATTCCTCTTGATTGAATTCCATGGGTTTTCAATGGGGTTCAGGTCTGGAGATTGGGCTGGCCATGACAGGGTCTTGATCTGGTGATCCTCCATCCACACCTTGATTGACCTGGCGGTGTGGCATGGAGCATTGTCCTGCTGGGAAAAACATTCTGAGAGTTGGGGAACATTGTCAGAGCAGAAGGAAGCAGGTGTTCCCCCAGGATAACCTTGTACTTGGCTTGATTCATGTGTCCTTCACAAAGACAAATCTGCCCGATTCCAGCCTTGCTGAAGCATCCCCAGATCATCACCGTTCCTCCACCAAATTTCACAGTGGGTGTGAGACATTGTGGTTTGTAGGCCTCTCCAGGTCTCCGTCTAACCATTTGACGACAAGGTGTTTGGCAAAGCTGAAAATCTGACTCGTCAGAGAAGATGACCTTACTCCAATCCTATACGGTCTAATCCTTATGGTCTTTTGCAAACTTCAGCCTGGCTCTTCTTTGCTTCTCATTGATGAAGGACTTATTTCTAGCTTTGCATAACTTCAGCCCTGCCCCAAGGGGCCTGTTTGAACCGTCCTCGCCGTGCACTTCACCCCAGCTGCTGTTTGCCATTCTTTTTGTAGGTCACTTGATGTCATCCTACGGTTGCTGAGTGAAATTTGAATGAGTTGACTGTCATCTCGGTCAGTGGACACTCGTTTTGCCCTCTGCCAGTCTGGAGCTTTGTTGTCCCCAAAGTCTGTTGCTTGACCTTGTTCTTATGAACCACCGTCTTAGAAATGTTCAGGATGGAAACAACCTGACGCTCATTGTATCCCTCTGCCACTAAAGCCAGAATTGAATCTTTCTTTTTCTCACTCTTTTCAGCTCTTTTGTCATGCTGAATAGTAATTTTCAAATTACCTTTGAGGTACTACTTGCACTGTTTTTGCCATCCAGCTGGTCCTACTGCAAGAGGATAGTGATGGTTTTATACTTTTACTCGTTAAATTAGATTTGGTTCAGGTAATCACCTAATTAGTACCTTATAATGTAAAATGAAGTGTGCCTGGGTTGGAATTTAACAGACACTGGAGAAATGCTGATTTTAGATAAATTAGGAGTGGGCTCTTACTATTTTCCAGAGCTGTGTGTGTATATGTATGCATGTATGCATGTTTGTGTGTATATGTGTATGTATGTGTTATACCTTAACTTAAGACAAACAGAGTCCATGCTAGTTATGCAATTGATGTTAGTATAGATTTTATATACTATAGAAGGTCATGTGCAATGACCCTTGTGTCATTTTATTTTGAATAAATAACTAAACCTTGTGTCAGTTTATTCGAACTGAGAAAATGCAGTTAATGAAAATGTCAAGATTTATGCTACGTATTGTGAAACCTTTTTTCCATATTGGGAAAAAAATTACTCCCCTTATCACTTAGTTGCTAGCGAGGACACATTCTGTTTCTGCATTATGATCATCCTGTGTCACTTGAACTGAGAAAATACAGTTAATTAAAATGTTATGATGGCATAATGACCATCCTGTGTCACTTCACTTGAACTGACACAATACATTTTAAGAAAATGTCATGATACTGTAGCATTATGAACATCCTGTGTCACTACTTGAACTGACACAATACAGTATAAAACGATACAAAAGAAGTATTATGATCATAGGCCTATCTGGTTCCAATGATTATCGTCTAGCTGTGCATGCCATTATGTTGGTCATTAGTCACAAAGAGGATGTCATGCCCTGCTCCTCAAATCTACTGCTGGCATCCCAGCCATGAGAAACTTTGCAATGGGGAAGGTACATTTCTGACATCCCCTCATGCATTATTTTAGTGATATATAGCATTTATAATGAAATCAAAAATACAGTTATAAGAGGTCTGGTGTTACAAAATGGTTTGTTATGTTTTGACAGACTTGCATAGGCGTCATAACCAGTCATAAAAACCTCAATGTATGTCATAATATTTCAAAATATGTCTTATTACAGTGTTTTGTTTGTGTTATGACAGGATATAACATGTTATGTCAGCACACATGACACCTTATTACATGGTTATGACAGAGTTATGACCATGTTACGAGACTACTCTAAAGTGTTACCGCTACTACTATTATTATTACTACTTTTATTACTACTACTATTATGCTACTATAAGTATTGCTATTAAATATTATTATTATTATACTGCTACTATAATTATTACTATTATTACTGCTACTACTATTATACTAATATTATTATTTCTTCTACTATTATTACTAATTATGTTATTACTACTTCTACTTTAATTACTACTTCTTTGTTTATCAAGATGAGAGAGACCAGCAGAAATAGTCCCAGAGACGTTCATCAAAAATGGCAGCCGGGACCCTTGTTAATTACAGCACCACCTATTTTAGATGTCCATCTTAGATGGCCATTCTGCAAAGTGGACAGACTAAAACCTCTTGTTTCTCTGGTTTCTTCCCAAACTGCATCCTTGCCATGCACTACATTTGACCACGTAGGGAGCAGTGTGCCATTTGGGACTCTGCCCTCCATCCGGCTAAGGCCCCCTTGGAGATGAAAGCTGCATGACAGACAGATAGACCTTAAAAGCTAACCTCATTTTGTCTTTAACATACTGTAACTGGCTGGCAGATATACAGACCGTGTGTGTGTGTGTGTGTGTGTGTGTGTGTGTGTGTGTGTGTGTGTGTGTGTGTGTGTGTGTGTGTGTGTGGAACGGACATGGAAAGAGTTGTCTTACTGGGCACTTCAGCCTAATCAACTGCAGTGTGACAGGCCTGCATGGATCGATGATATGATTCTGTCAGAGCCTGGCTCCATCCTGCAATGACACCTTTTAGAGACGACTGGAGAGGGAGCCATATTGAGCAGCATGTTCTCTCTGCATGTCAAATCGCACCCCGTTCCCTGCAACACCACAGAGTTCCAATCCTAAAGTAGTGAGACGCGGTCGTTTGAGACATGGCTTGTATCTGCAGTAGAGGGCAACTAGGACCAAGACGTTAAAAGCTTTGACGGCATTCACAAAGCCAGAAGGAGTGAGGAGACATCACTCCTTGATCTGTGCAATCGCTGAACAGCACTCTGCGGAGTATTTTGAAGGATAGTTGTGTGTTGTTATTACAGTCACAGATGAAACATTTGTAAGTCAGTATTTTCTACATTCAAAGCCTCAGAGTGAATGACTTCAGAGTGAATGAGTTCAGAGTGAATGTGCATACAGAATATTTTATTCATACTTATAGTGTATTGATCAGTTGACTCCTTCTGAATCCCTTTGATTTGAAGGGCTGCTGGACATTTTTTATTTTAAGCCAAACCGTGTGTTAATGACGGGTCCATAATGGTACCGAAGAAAAGTATTGATTTAATTCAGCCCTTCTGCACAAATTAAAATATAATAGTTTCCCTAATGGCAGCTAACTTGGACTATGTTATTTGCTACTATTAATTCTGAACTGCTAAAGCAACCAGAAGGCCATACGGTTTCTGTTTTATTGCATTAAATCGGTTAGAGTGATTGCTTCCTCGGGGAGGTTTAAAATTGCAATCAGCACCTCAGAATGAACCTGACATGTTTACTTGAAATCAAGTGGAACACTCCTTCGTATAAATATGTTGGATTAGCCTAGGCTGTTTTTTTTATTACATTTGAAGTGAGTCTGTCTCCTTCACAACTTCATAACCTGTTTTTGAAAACGTGTGAGGCGGCGTGCGCATATAACTGGTTTAAATTGTAGGGTCACACTTGACTCGTTGAAATCGGCAGAACACTGAACGTTTCGTGTTTCTAATTGGAAGAAACATCGGTATTTCTGTCAGGGTATTATGTCCACGTATTTGATTGTTTTGCTGATAACTCTTTTGTGTCTGCAGGAAACGGGACGCTGATTGGTGCCTCGGCCAACGTTGTGTGTGCAGGCATTGCTGAACAACATGGCTACGGCTTCTCCTTCATGGAGTTCTTCAGGTTGGCGCTCGTTTCTAAAATAAAAGTTTTTACACTGCTGTACGTCAAAGGTCCGGATTTAACTGAACATGTTAGCCAAGTTATCAATATTAGGAAAAGATTGATACCGTTCTTATTGTTTTGACGTTGCTATATTATTTATTGCACTGTTTCGATGTTCCTCTGCACCAGAACAGTATTGTTCCTTCATATATTGTTTTAAAAAATATATATGTCTGCAGCAAGGAAAAACAATGTCTGAAGCATTAAATCACAAGACAAACATAGTATCAGCACTTAAGTGTTGTGACATCGTATGGTGAGTTCCCTGGCTCTTAGCAGACTTTGAGAAGTGACTGCATGTTTATGTCGGAGGCCCCAGAATGAATGGAACCTATGATGGAAGCAATTTTTCCTTTTTGCAACAATTTGTCAAAGTGGGTTTCTCTGTGTCATAGTTGCTTAGCAACGGATAGTAATCAATCCAGTTGTGTGCAGTCGAATCAGTGAGCAGAAAAGATCTTAAAATCACCCATCGTATCACTCTTTTCCTGGATTCAAACCGGTCAGTTCAACACAGCTGTCCGGCAACCGTGCAGATGTCCAGTCAGACAGAAGGGGAGATGTTCACCAGGTTCTGGACCTCCTGTGTAGTCATGGACTACAGGCTTGGTCTGTCTCATTCACCTTTTCATTTGAAATGGGAACCTACACCGTTCTCTGTCTGTACCGACAGAATTGTCCATCGTCAGCTGTACTGGGTAGTAGCTCGCTCAGCTCAATGATAGCCTAGTTAGATCACTTGGTAAAATAAGCTCTTGCCAGCTATGTTGTACATCCAGCAATTTGCCTATACACATTTCATAATTACCAAACATATAGATTAATGGAGCAAATTATTTACTGTGTATAACCAGGATCAGGACGGGGCGCTGCTTGTCGTAGAAATTCCCCACAAATTGCCTTTAGCACACAGCAAAGGTGCTTTGGACGATGTCACACTGGCATCTGGTACAGAAAATGAGTCCAAATTGTTTTGTTTGATACGGTCTTTAAGTGCGTCATTCAAGCAGGCAGGGAGCTAATTGGGCTGCTTCTAAAGGACAGACGCCTCTCCAGACCCACTTGGTTTCCCTCTTCTCCTGAGTTGCCACCTGCTCTTTGCTCAGCGCTCAGAGCAACCAGGCTCCGTGGCAGTAACGCGGACCTCAGAAGCATCCCCAACCGGCACCCTATTTCCTATATAGGGCGCTGGCTTTGACCGGAGCCCCATGGACCCTAGTAGAAGGTGGTACCATAGGATGCCATTTGGGCTCTGCCAAATCGGTCGTCTGTCTTCCTCTCAGCCAGAGAGGCTGTACGATGGGGGAAGTGGTCAGTATGAACAGAACAGCTGAATGTGAGTCTGATTAGGTTGTGCTTAGAAAGTGTTGGGGGTGACAAGCAGCTTGATTTACTGAGAACTGCATCTCTGAACACAGAGAGAGAGGGATGGACGAGGAGAGAGGGAAGATGCGCAGTAGATCACCATAGTGATAGCGAGATTGGGTGAGTGAAAGTGGCAGAGACATAGTGTCCTGAGCAATTATTAGGACCGTAAGCATGTCATTCTACTTTTGGCTCTATACTCCAAAGTGAGGATTTAAAATTAGATATAGAAGTCCCAGCATTTCAGGTACCTTGAGTACAAAGTGGTTTTACCATTTAAAACGGTACTATTTCTGGGTATCAACCGTATTGGGACAGTTGGCTCGACAGAATTACGTAACTTTATAATCTGTGAGGGCATACAAAGAGATGTCAATGTATAGTCATGATTCCAGGCCTTGTTCTTGTTGTTTTTTTATCTGCTGTTGGTGTCTGTCAAAGTGGAGCCCTTACAGCGACATGCTTCACTAATGTTCAACTTGCCCTCCCTAATACCATACAATGAAATGCTTTTAAATCAGTCTGAGTCTCCCTGAACATTCCTGTACCCCTGACACCCTAATCTTCTGTCTGAACTGGAGTATGTCAACATCTGTAGATAGGTTGACACATGGCTTCACTGCTAATTCAGATCCCCAATGATTGACCTTCAGTCTGAAGATGTAAATCCCCTCAAGATAAACTAGATATTTTTAACCATTTGTCAGCAGCATCAACAGTAACAGTGACCTTCACACTCTGAAGCTCTTCAACAGTAATACTTGTGACCTTTACACTTTGACACCCTTCAACAGTAATCCCTGTGACCTTTACACTCTGACCCTCTTCAACAGTACTAACTTTGAGCTTTACGCACTGACCCACTTGAACAGTAAACCCTGTGACCTTTACACTCGCCCATGGATACTGGACTCCCTGGTACAAACTTATTTGCATGTCCCTTTCAGTTAAATGCCCCCTCTACCTCAGCTGACTTTACATCTGGTAATCCAATATTTTGCGGCGCCCTGGTTCATGGAAATATCAAACTGAAGATGTCTGTCTGCACTGGTACCTCCCAGTCAGTGTGTCATTTCAAATCAATGTCACTGTCCAAATCCCTCTGGAGATAATTGTATGTACTGTTAATCTGTCCCAATTATTTTAGGTACTGTGACTCTATACTTAAACCTCCTATTAATTGTTTGACTTCAAATAAAAATATTTTTGTCCCAATACGATAAATAGGTAGTTATTTAGGTAGGTCAGTATGTATGTAGGTAGATAACTAGGTGGATAGAAGGAGACATGTCTATTATGGCATTGTTCCATAGCCCCTCTCCTCTCTCCCCCCTTCTCTCTGTTCTCTCTATGTTCTCGACCCCAAACTTTTCTTATGCTTGAGTGACGAGTTGGCCAATATTGCCCCTCTCTGTTCCTGCTTCTCATCTCTGTGTTTCAGCCTCCCTTCCTGGGTCTAGATGATATGTTTCAGCCTCCCTTCCTGGTTCTAGATGATATGTTTCAGCCTCCCTTTCTTGATCAGGATGCTGTTTCAGCCTTCGTCCATGAGACTGGATTCTGTGATTCAGCCTCCCTTCCTGGGTCTAGATTATTTGTTTCAGCCTCCCTTCCTGGATCTAGATGATTTGTTTCAGCCTCCCTTTCTGGATCTAGATTATTTGTTTCAGCCTCCCTTCCTGGATCTAGATGATTTGTTTCAGCCTCCCTTCATGGATCTAGATTATTTGTTTCAGCCTCCCTTCCTGGATCTAGATTATTTGTTTCAGCCTCCCTTCCTGAGTCTTGTTGTGGCAATTTCTTAACTAATGTATTTTGGAAATTTCCATCACAGTCTAGATTATTTGTTTCAGCCTCCCTTCCTGGGTCTAGATAATGTGTTTTAGCCTCCCTTCATGGGTCTAGATGATATGTTTCAGCCTCCCTTCCTGGATCAGGATGTTGTGTTTCAGCCTCCCTTCCTGGGTCTAGATGATATGTTTCAGCCTCCCTTCCTGGATCAGGATGTTGTTTCAGCTTTCGTCCATGGGACTGGATTCTGTGATTCAGCCTCCCTTACTGGGTCTAGATTATTTGTTTCAGCTTCCCTTCCTGGGTCTAGATTATTTGTTTCAGCCTCCCTTCCTGGATCTAGATTATTTGTTTCAGCCTCCCTTCCTGGATCAGGATGTTGTGTTTCAGCCTCCCTTCCTGGATCTAGATTATGTGTTTCAGCCTCCCTTCCTGGATCAGGATGTTGTGTTTTAGCCTCCCTTCCTGGGTCTAGATTATGTGTTTCAGCCTCCCTTCCTGGATCAGGATGTTGTGTTTCAGCCTCCCTTCCTGGGTTGGGAAATTGTACAGATCAGTTGTACGACCCAAATGCCAGTCCCACGCTAACAGGCCACAGATACAGCCAGTCAGACCAAATGAGGGCCAGAATGACAGCCGGTCCTCTCAAATCCCTCATCAGACAGATAAGAGCTGATCAATCCTGAAGGCAAGATCCATCCCATTGTGCATTTAGAAGGTCTCTGAGATAAGCTTGTCATTATGCTGTCCTCTTCACTTTCAGGGGCAACACCCTTTAGCGGTTCTTCAAACCATAAATCTTTTTAATGTAAAACAACAGGCAGGTTTACACAAGGCCCTAAAGACAACTTGTGAACTCAAAGACCAAGTCGGACGTGATGATTCAGTGTTAGATTACGAACCACTCCCTGTGGGTTGGGACATTCCCCCAAAGCTGCCCCCCACCACGAGGAAAGACTTCCTGAGACTAGCAGCTGTACCCTCAGGGGATAGCGGATGTGGTGCTTGTCTGTGGGGGGGGGG
>JACXGJ010005936.1:0-36684 GCA_016801105.1 Esox niger | reverse complement strand
CTCCGCCAGTGCGCAGCAGAGGGCGCCCACGCTCCAGAAACTCAGTACACACCTAACACACCTGTCACCAATCACCAACTCACACACCTGTCCCCAGTCACCTAATCACCACACAGTCAAATACAGCTCCCTGCCATCTCACCCCTGCCAGATCAATGGTTCATGTTTACATGCCATATCTCGCGTTCTCTTGCTCTTCAACCTGCCTTTCCGTGCTCCGACCCTTCGCCCGTTCTCGACCATTCTGTCCGTTCCGAACCTGTACTTCAGCAGCCCGCCAGTGTTTTGACCTCTCGCCTGTCCCCGACTGCTCTGCCTGTTCCTCGACCGTACTTCTGCCACCAGCCCGTGTACCGACTCTCTGCCCGTCCCTGACTACTCTGTCTATCGTTCGTCTGCCCCTGCGGCGCCGTTACCGTAGACACCTTACCTCCCGTCCCCGCACACTCTACCTGCCCCTTTCCCACCTGTTCCCAGTCCGCGTTTGGATCCCCGCCTGTACCCCTGACACTTTCCAACTCTTTTCGTGTAACAGCCATCTTCTCCTGGTATCTCCTTGAAAAGCTGGACTACCTGTGCAACGTGAATGGGCTGCAGGTACCGCCTCATTCTACCAATAGTGACAAGGACACTAGCAAAACGCAAAACTAGAGAAGAATCGGTCAGTAAGAATAAGGAGAGAGCAATTGTCTGTGGCCACCACCTGCAAAACCATTACCTTTTTGCTATTGTCTCCCCAGTGCACCTGTTGTCCCTTTCATTGGCACCAAAACAGGTGACATTGATTCACAATCGCGTATGATTCCTAACTGGACAGATTGATATCCCTGAAGTTAAATTGACTTGGTGTTGTACTGTTATTATTACGTAATTATTTTGAGCAGTGTATTTATATATAGGTTAAATTGAGTTATAAAAGAGGGACATTATTTGAAAATACTTTATTTGAAAAATCTTAGCTTTGTTATACCTTGCCTTGTCCTCCTGGTCAATTGATATTGAAGAAGGAGAAAGAAACACAAAGGCCCCAAAAACATAATATTTCAAATCTGAAGCTCTAAGTTTCATAATACAGGTCTATAGGTGTTGTAGAAACAGAATTTTGAGCAATTATATTTCTGAGTATTCCTATTCAAATATAAATGCTTCGCATTTATATTATGTTTTTGTAGAGAAATACCACAATGGCGTACTATATATTTATTTGAGTATTTGCCTAATAATGAACAAAATACAAAAACAATATTTGTTTGGCCAGTACAATCTAGGCTTTGATCTTCAATGTAAATCATTTATTTCATCTGGACCTGAGGAAGTAATTAGTTATTCAACCTGAAGTGTTGCACACAAATAGATTTTGTCTATCCTGTCAGAAGTGCTAATGGCATGTAGTCCAAAACCCAAAACCATTTTTTCCATCAACACTGCTAGGGAGTTAAAGAAGATGACAATGCAGGCAGGCTTTTAAAACCATCTTTATCACACTTGGTTCCCGTACTCATTAATTACAATTCCTCATGCACAACTGACCTCCTCTCACCCAAGAAATGAGGCTTAGTTGATTAATGTATTTTGTTTCTGACACTGCTCCTCTTTCTCTTAAAACAATAGTTTTCTCTGTTGCTGGCAGATTTCTAAAAATAGAGCATACAGTAACGTGTGCCAAGGCATTTCTGGAGCCTGCTAAGTTTGTTGATATAGGGCACTGGTTGCCAACAATATTTTTTCAGGGCCCCACATATATAAATACATACAGCTCTGGAAAACTGTAAGACACCACTGCAAGATTATCAGTTTCTCTGGTTTTACTATTCATATGTATGTGTTTGAGTAAAATTAACATTTGAGTTTTATTCTATAGACTACTGACAACATTACTCACAAATTCCAAATATTGTCATTTAGAGTATATATATATATATATATATATATATATATATATATATATATATATATATATATATATATATATATATATATATACCGATTAGCCGTAACATTATGACCACTGACAGATTAAGTGAATAGCACTGATAATCTTGTTATCACGGCACCTGTCAGTGGGTGGGATATATTTGCCAGCTAGTGAACATTATGTCCTCAAAGTTGATATGTTAGAAGCAGGAATAATTGGCAAGCTTAAGGATCTGAGCTACTTTGACAATCTTTGCCAAATTGGGATGGCTAGACAACGGTGTCAGAGCAGCTCCACAACTGCAGCCCCGGGGTGTTCTCTGTCTGCAGTGGGCAGTACCTATCAAAAGTGGTCCAATGAGGGAAAAGCAGTGAACCGGCAACAAGGTCATGGCACATTGACGCATGTGAGGAGCGAAGGCTGGCCCATGTAGTCCGATCCAACAGACGAGCTACTGTCGCTCAAATTTTTTGAACAAGTTAATGCTGGTACTGATAGAACACACAGTCCATCGCAGTTTCTTGCATATGGGGCTGCGTGGCTGCAGACCAGTCAGTGTGTCCATGCTGGAATGGTTTGAGCAACACAACAACGAGTTCAATGTGTTGACATGGCCTTCAAATTCCCCAGATCTCAATCCAATTGAGCATCTGTAGGAAATGCTGGACAAACAAGTCCAATCCATTGAGGCCCCTTCTCGCAACTTACAGGATTTTAAATTATTCTAATTATATTCTGTCCTGGTTTATGACCCTGATAGCATACTGCTGCTTATATTATACAAATTACAAATAATTGTACCAATGGTATACTAACAAGTTATTTACTGTACCTCTGCAAGGTATGCCTGCTTCACAATTTTAAAATGTTTAGGATGAAGTATTTCTGTCAACCTACATGACGCGGTTATTATCATTAGCAATTGATAATAATGATACCCATTGCCTTCAACTGCAGGTGGGTCCTAAGTTTAGGGGTGCTGTGCATAGAACGCAGTTTAATAGATACTATAATGAACAAGGGAACTAAACATTAGCAACTGAGTGATCAAACAAGCACACTTCACAGACAGGTATTACATAATGGATTGTTTTGCAAACCACATTGTTATTCTTATTTGTCGCAGTTTATGGATAATTGTTTTGTGATCCACTTGTAACCACGGTTATTCTAAATAGAAATGTGAGGCCAAATTTTTATTAAAAGTAAATTAACGGTCTCTGGAACTTTAAGGGGGCTAACACAAAGCAATTTATATAGTGATTGTACCATAAACAACAGAGTTTGAGGGACATCCCCTTGTTACAGTGTAGGTAATTGACAAGGACATCATAGAGAGTACGGGTGAACAGGAACACAAATTGCCTGGTACTGTAGATTCTGCTGTTATAGTACTCACGTTTATTTAAGTGACCCAATTTCAGGGGGATTCAACAGATGGCTAAGCCTCTTTCCATAGCTGTGGTGATATAAATGGACCTCTACCCAGGGAATTCTGCATGCACAGCCAAACACACACACATAAACAGCTCCACTCTCAACAGCTCCACTGAATGACACCTTTTCCGCTAATTGACATTTTTCCGGGGTACTGATGTGAGAAGTATTGAACCCACATAAAGGTTTTGACCGAAACTGTTTTCTCTTTATCTGACTCTTAAAATAAATGACCCACTTTAAATAGGGGTTTAAACATATGGCTTATTTCCCGCAGGCTAAGAGAGGGTTCTGCAGTCACTGGAGCCAACTTCAAACTGCTCTTCCAGGAATTCAGAGACCTATAATCAATTATGGCCTTTACAGTCTACTGAAATCCTCATTCTTTGGACAGGAACAGATGCATATGCAGGATTCTCTATGTACTATGTTTCTGAATGTATAGCTCTGGGGAAAAGGGTGACATTGAACAATTTTAACATTCCATCTCTCTAAGTTCTACAATGATTTATACTATGGATGTCCGTTCTTCTGCAATCCCAGTACTTTCCATCAGTTGTGGTTTTGAACACCCATCCATCATTCTTTTATTAAAAGTGTATTACACAGATATTCAGTTCTTATATTGTTGACCATTTCAGGTTTAGTGACAATGCCCATGACTTCTGGATGATTAATGGTTATACAGTTATCATGCCCCTTATATTGTTTAAGGCTTAACCATTTTCCCGTTATTGATTAAGCGTAGCAAGCGTATACGCATTGTTGTCTGGTTTATGTAAAGCTGTTCGACTTGACTGCTCACAGAGATGTTCATGTCTGTGAGAGAGAGATCTGACCTGTGTTGAAGGCCGGTACACCAGACACACCATTTATTTTAATGCGTTCTTTGAGGCAAGCAGCACTGAGCCATCCAACAAGGCTGTTGATGCTCTGGACAACCTGGTGCTTTTTGCTTCATTCTGCCAATGCTGGGCGTTTGGCCATCCATTCCATATGGGAAGGCAGCTCCCAATCTGCCCAGTCAAAACTCTAATGTGTCCTTGCATCTCAATGATGGGACCAGCTTCCCCTTGAGGCAAGGATACCAGTGTCTACCCATTTTCAGATAACATCTGAAACCCTGCCTCTTTTGATTTTGCAGGCCTAATTAAGTAGAACAGGGCCTCTCCAAACAATGTTATTTTCTGTTTTATTTCAGAGCAAGCACTGCTATTCGGCTGACTTTTGAGGTGTGTCCGGAGTTGAGGAACCACATGGAGATCCTCCCTAAGACAGGCTACATTCAGGCCAGGTCCAGCTTCAACGCTCAGCTTAAGTTCCTGCCAAGGTAACCATACAGACGAAAACATTTGGGTCTTAATTGTTAGTACATAGCTAAATTTAGCAAACTCGTTTTTTTCGACAGAAAATCTAATTAGCATTTATTCTGAAAACTTTAGATACTACTCCCCTGTTTCAGGGACATGTTTTTCTTCCATTTGGTGGATAGTGAACACATAATAGACATAGATCAAGGTTAGTTAAATTCCAACACAGACACACATCATTTTACTTAATGAGGTTTTGATTAGGTGATTACCTGAACTAAATCTTATTTAATGAGGAGAAGGGTAATAATCACTGCTGTGGTCATCACTATCCTCTTGCAGTATGACCAGCTGGATGGCAAAAACAGTTAAAGTAGTACCTCAAAGATGTCAAAAAGATTGGCAAACAGCAGCTGGGGTTAAGTGCACGTTGAGGATGGTTCGAAACAGGCTCCTAGGGTCAGGGCTGAAGTTGTGCAAAGCTAGAAGAAAAACATAATCAATGAGAGGCAAAGAAGAGCCAGACTGAAGTTTGCAAAAGACCATAAGGATTAGACTCTAGTGGAATGGAGTAAGGTCATCTTCACTGATGAGTCAAATTTTCACCTTTGCCCAACACCTGGTCGTCTAATGGTTGGACGGAGACCTGAAGAGGCCTACAAGCCACAGTGTCTCACACGCACTGTGAAATTTGGTGGAGGATCGGTGATAATCTAGAGATGCTTCAGCAAGGCAGGCTGGGATCGGACAGATTTGTCTTTGTGAAGGACGCATGAATCAAGCCAAGTACAAGGTTATCCTGAAAGAACACCAGCTTCCTTTGGCTCTGACAATGTTCCCCAACTCTGAGAAATGTTTTTTTCCAGCAGGACAATGCTCCATACCACACAGCCAGGTCAATCAAAGTGTGGATGGAGGACCACCAGATCAAGACCCTGTCATGGCCAACCCAATCTCCAGACCCGAACCCCATTGAAAATCTCTGGAATTTGATCAATAGGAAGATGGATGGTCACAAGCCATCAAACAAAGCTGAGCTACTTTTTTGGGTAATTTGGGACTAATGTTTTCAGTAGTCTATAGAATAAAACAACATTTTAAATTTTACTCAAACACATACCTATGAATAGTAAAACCAGAGAAACTAATAATTTTGCAATGGTCTCTTAATTTTTTATGAGCTGTAACGTATTTGTGGAATGAAGGTCTTAAATCTTAGCCTTTTTGATTTGCTTGTGTATTTTTTATAGTTTTTTTGTTGAATGACACAGATATGCTTCAGATTTAGCTCACGTGAGGATCACCTGAAATTCTCTTTTCAAGTTCTCTGATTTAGAGCATAATGTACAGTATGGTTCCTGCAATGATGGCAAGTTTTTCAGGTCCTTGTGCAGCAATGTCTTTGCACAACACCTCACTACTATCACCATGCTTGGTCTGATATAGGGCAATGTTTGTTTTTGTTTGTTTTTTGACCTGTATAAATAGAAGTATGACCCAGTGAAGTGCATTCTACATACATTATTAGCACTTTGAGTCAAGAAAATGATTAAAGGGATAGTTTGACCCCAGATAAGGGGATGAAATTCATCTTACCTGGGGTTGTGTCCGAAGACACCTGGTGTCAGTCTTCCTGCAAGTAATGGTGGGGGTACTCCTCCTCCTCAGAGTCTAAATCAGGCCATCTGAGGAGTTGCCCTACCATCTATGTCTGCTCCATCCCTGGGTGGTGGATCCTTCGGTCAGAGGCACAACACAGGTGCAGAGTTGTGGCAAGATATTCCCTTTAATTCAATGAATTGGAGACAGAAAGAGATGCCCAGAGAGCTCCATTAAGCCAGGTCCTGACTATCACCCCCAGACCAGCGCAGAGGTGCATCCTCATAGCAAGTGCCTGACATTTGTTTGCAAATTATATCAATCTGCATGTATTTTTTTGCCCCAAGGGGAATATAGTGTTTATTTTTTTGTATTTTCAGATGGATAAAATAACATTGCAATTAATAACGCTGTAAAATGTAAATCCTAGCTGACATTTACCACATAAAATCTATGGTTTGTAGTACAATCAGTTGAGGTTTGCCAATATTGTGTTTTCACTGTGACAGAACATTAGTTTCTCACATAAATAAACATAAGTCCTATCAAATCGCATATGTGAGGGGAGAGAAATATAACCAGATGACACTACACTCACACTAAGTCGACCTTGCTCTCACTGAGTGAGACAGTTACGTGTATAGAAAGTCTGTTCAGCAATTACTTCAAGTGATTTATGAACTCAGACAAATTATAGATATTCATTGTTATTCCACTTTAAATGGAAACAATAATGGCAACAACAACAAAATGCCCCAGCCAACAGTTATAACTATGAAACATGTCTTTATCTTCACCATTTAATCAGCACACAATGAATAGCTCCCCACGCAGAAATGGAGTACTGGGAAGGCTTCTGATAATGTTTTTTAATGACTTTGAAGGACATGGTAATTTCTGGGAGGATGGGTGGGCTATTTTTAGGGTGGTGAGGCTGAGCTGAGCTGCAGTTTAAGTGCCAGGGGAACAAGGAAGAGGACCTTCAGGGCACAGTTTATAGGCATATAGCATGCCGCAGAGAGGAGGCGAGAGTTTGCGTTCACGCCTACCTTCTTTTTTTCTCCTCCAGAGTTTGGCATATTGATTGCTAAGAAGATTTTAGCTCCGCTAATGGCAGTGGAAGATGACTAAAGTTAATGGTACATTAGATGGCACATCAGATGGTTAGAAACCTGAGGCTAGAGAGGAAGTGGGAAATGTCAATAATCTTAGTGAATCAGAGAGGTTTTAAACCAGGATTAAGGGAAGAGAGCATTACTGCTACCATGTAGCAGATATAGGAGTGCCCCTCCTCTCTCCCTCTCTCCTTCTCTCCTTCTCTCCCGCTCTCTCTCTCTCTCTTTTCTATTGCCTCCTCTCTCTGTTTCTGTCTTTCTGTGCCCTCATCCATTTTTCCACCCATCAAGCAGTAGAAGACATGGTTATGTATCTTGTACAGTGCTTGGTTACATAATGGTTGTGGCTAACACACAGGCTTGGTTTGGGGCTCTCTTGGAGAGCACTGATATACTTCACACCCCACAAGCTCCTAAATGGAGCCTCAGCAGACAAGAAATAGAGATAGAAAAATATCACATGATCTCTGGTGTTTACATAAACATATCTTGTGTCAAACACATAGAGTAGCTTGGCTACTCTGACGAGTACAGCAACATTGCAGTTGGTGGGTGGGGGTTGTGTGATGCATCTAATCACCTACCCCCAGCTGATTTCTGTTGTAGTATTTCTGGATTGTGTGTGTATTTCTTCTGTTTTAAGCCCTATGCGACTGTGTATAATCCAAATTGGCACATCTAGTACTGCCAGATTCATGGCAACAATATCTGCGTGAGAAAATGCTATAGGTTGGCCAAATCCTGACCACACACACAGACAAAAAGGGGGGGCATATCCGTTTAATGTCACTGCTAGATTAGTAAATTGTTATATATTCTTCAGATGGCCATATATTCCTGCCTCTTCTCCTCCATAGGCTGCCAGTGAACCTATGTGGGCCGAATTGAACAAATTGCTCTAAGGTTCCAGAGAATCAAAAATTATCCAAAGCCTTAGAACATTCACTTGCTATATTCCTTTTGGTCTTGCTCTCTCACTATATATTCATTTTCACTCTTTCTATTGTATTTATTGCCTCTATTTTCTATATCTTGCTCTCTTTATTGCTCATCCAATGCCTCTCTCTCATCTCTCGATAGTCTTTCATTTTCTTCACAGTACATATCCAGGCCAGAGGGGGAGGTGCTTTTCGCTCCTTTTCCCAAATGTGTTGATGCGAAATCCCTAATCCTGTCTAATCTCTTTTGTAATTGTTGTTCATAATCACTTTGTGGAAGGGAAATCCAAGTAGGCACGCAAACTGGCTAGGACTTCTTTTTTCAAATAAACTATGCTGCCTTTTATCAGCTAGGTCTCCCTCTCTCTCACACACACACACACACTCCAACTCACTTGCTATCACACTCTCAAACACGCTAATGTACCGCTCTCACAGTCTCATGCTCACTCTAACTCTCTGTCTCTTGCTTTTTCTCTGTCTCTTTCTCATGCACTCTCTCTGTCAGTCTGTTCCACTGTCAGGATTATAGGTGGTTTACAGATTATTGAGTTTTAGACTTTCCGTGCAGTGACGTGAATAACTACGAAAAGTTCTGTCTTACACTTGTGTTGTGGCGCAGGCATATGCCGATGAAGTGTTTGCTGAAATTACACTCCAGACTTTGCTCTTTTAAGAACAATTTAATGATTGCTGTCATTGCATTATACAAATCTTTGATTTCAATAACACCAGAGTTACCACCAGAGTTAGATGTAGGTCTAAATGTATTACCCTTTAGCTATAAATGAATCTTGCGATGTCCTGCAAGGTTATTCCACTCTGCCCTGCCAACTAATTCAAGTGTCTCACCTGTGAAGATGCTATTTGTAGAGAACACAAGGGCTTCCTAAAATCAAGTTTTCGACTATAAATAATATTTCTTAATTCAGTCATTGTTTAATTAAGCTTCAATTTAGACTTCAGTTTACGTGACACCCGCACACTCTTGTAGTTTGTGTTAAAGTCTGTACTGTACAACTATGATGACTGAAATGTATGTAGGTTTTATATGAGACCGTAGTTACGAAAAACACTGCTTCCCTAGCTCTGACAGATTTGTTGTAGGAACTGGGCATAATTTCTAGAGCTTTGTTGTCATTTGTAAATCTCTGACATCTGGAAACTCCTATTAAAGTACTTTAAATCCTTTGACACTGACAGCATTAGCTCTAAGGCCATCATAGAGCCAACGGAGCAAGAGAGAGAGAAAAATCAGGAGTGGGCGGGGTTTGCTTCTCACTCTGGATTTTCAAGCTAACACAGTCTTGGCTGTGAAGTAAGGGAGAGCAACTCTCCACTTGGGGTATTGATGAAGCTAGTGCTTTACATAATCACTTTTTATGACTGCACGACCTCTTTGTGCCCTACTCATGTACGACATCACCATGGCTACAGCCTATTGTAATGTGTAGGCGTGTTCTCTTGCTTTTGCTGGTTGTTATACAGATCTACATGGGGGATAGTTGTGTTTTAAAGTGAAACGATTACCAATATTTTGTCTCTGTCCCTCACACTAACCTTTACCGGTTGTTAAGGGTTGTATGTATGACTAACTCTATACTCTTGGAACAGGACATTCTATTCCAGCTTTGGCTAAATCCCATAGAAACATATTTTGAAAATGAGTGTAGTTCAAATGAACTCATATCACGTTAACCCAGATAAATTCCATGCAAAAGGTACATGTGTAATAGTATTGCCTCCTCCACTGTCCACTGATATTTGGGGATATGGCTTTGTGAGACTACGAACCCTATAATAGTAAATCATACACAGAAATCAACACTTTTAATCCAACAAGATTGCTTACTAGTGGCTCTTCCTAATTTAGTGATTCTACTTTTAATTTGTAAGGATTTATTGTGTTCTTATACCCACTATTCTGTACTTTCCCTCTAGATGTTCCTTGTCTGAGGATGCAAAGCAGTTTTTTGACCAAAAAACAGGAGTTCTGGAAGTCCCATTGACTGTGAAAGTGACTGATCAGGTTTGTTTCACTAATAAGCTCTATTATAACTAGGAATGCAACGTGGTTTGTCCTCTCCTGTTCAATATGCACACGTGAACTGTGGAGTAATGATATCCCTGTGATTTTGCTGTCATTTCCAAAATATGCTATTTGCGGTGCAGACTACACACAAAATCCACAGAATCTGACGCTAAGCTTGTGAACAGGTAAGGCAGGCAACTGCTTTTGGCCCCGGGCCGCTAGGGCCTCCTGAGGGCTGACAAACTTTACACTACAGCAATGTCTCAAAATGTGGCAATTGCAGTAACCGCAACCCCCTTCCCCTTAAACAACCAATGGACAATTTGTATCGATCTCAGTAGGAAACATCCCTAAAGGCGCCCCATGATGAGAGGGGAAACGAATATTCTCACAGTTCCAATGTGCCAGTGGCGTGCGCTAGTGAGACAGAGAGAAGCACATTGGAAGTGGCACCGCTGTCTTTTAAATCCGCTGTGTGGAAATATTTTGGATTCAGCCATGAATACAGTATGCATCATTTTTTTATTTAGTCTTAGTCAGTATTACTAAAATGTCTTCAAGTTTTAGTCAGATTTTTAGCATTTGAATAATTACTTAGTTAGTCTAGTTAGTCTAGATATTGTCAAAATGTTTTTAGTCACATTTTAGTCATATCTAAATATTGTCTCATTAACCTAAAGTAAACATATAACTGACTGCCATGTAAACAAACATGCATAGTCTTATTCTACCAACAAACGTTTCTGTATAAACAGTATTGGATGATTCTAGACTCTAGATTGGTGGAAGAACACTTCAATCTGCCGCAAATTAAGGACAAGAATTAATGCATAAATATTCACTGATTGTGTGAGGTCTAAAACACAAATGCATTAATGTATTTGTCCAATGAAATCAGTTACAACAACGTTAACTGGTAATCAGCAGAAAACCTAAAATAAAAATTGTGTGAATAAAACAACTCAA
Organism: Esox niger; assembly: GCA_016801105.1. NCBI lineage: Eukaryota > Metazoa > Chordata > Actinopteri > Esociformes > Esocidae > Esox > Esox niger. The sequence goes on along the minus strand of JACXGJ010005936.1, from coordinate 25,372 downwards.
AAAACATATTGTAGCTAGCTAGCATCATTATTAATCTTGTGGTGGGGCTATACACTCATTTATGTACACATTGTGTATTAATTTCATACTAATACCTGTCAAAATAGTTTATGCAGGGTTCTCGCACCTCCTTAAAAAGCCTTAAAGGTTTTAAAATAAAATCATGGAAATTAAGGAAATAAAATGTCTTACATTTACTGTAAAAGTATTACATTTGCGGATGGTTTATGACGGATGAGTAAAATTGACAGGCACAGTGGCACGGCAGGTAAAAGGTCTAATTAGCATGTATTTATTTTATTATCTTAGACACTCTAATTAGAGTGTATTTGTTTTATTAATTTAATTCCAACCACCCACAATGGGGACTATCCTCCCTGGTATATCAGTCCTTGCACTCCAGCGCTAGGATGAACCCGTCAGTCTCTTCATGAGATAATCTTTGCATCTCTTTCTTACCTGGCTGGGGGACATTTATGCCATGTCTGTACATACATAATATATTCATCTTTGATGAATTAGAGTTCCCAAAACTGTTTACTGCACCACCCCAATATCTCAATACTGGTGCTCCAGCGCTGGGATAAACTCGTCAGTCCTTTTGTGAGATTATACCCTGCATAGATGTCTAAATTACAGCAGAAGCGCAAACATTTGGCAGATTTGTACATTTACACAGAGATGATCATTTAACGATTGGTAAAACACAGAAAAATAAATTAAGATATAACTGGCCTATTATGTAGGGAAATATTACAGATGCCAGAAGCTCTTTGGGCTTCTGGCATTACTGTCGTCACCCTATTTTCTGGATTCAAGTTTTTTGGTAGATGCCACAGGTCAGCTGACCCACCAACCTTGCTATGGTTAAAGTTGGATGATGGGTGGCAAACAACTGATAATTAAAGTGGAGAAGTATAGTATGTCCCAATTCACCCCTAATAAAGACATTACTGTGAAGGAGAAATGTAACAGTTGTAAAAAGATGTTTACTTAAAAAAGCAATGTTCTCTGTCTGTTCTTCTGAAGGCAATGCAATGCGTATAGTGTTGACTCCTTTACACCATTACAAAAACCTATACTAAGATAGGACTCAATAAATTATCTTCTATCAAAGAAATTGTTTAGAACAGATTTGAGGTTTTAAATTATATTTGTTTAGGTTATAAAAATGTCTTAGAAAGCATTGAATTAGTTTTTTTAAATGGTGCAAGAACCCTGTTATGGCTGCTATACACAATATCAAATAAGGTGGCTGGAACAAATCAGAATGTTAAGTTTACAATGTCGATATAGCCTAGTGTAATTAATTAACATTTTAAGAGCTGCGTATTGCCAAGTATGGATACATGTGAAATACAAAAAAGTAGCCCATATGAAATGCGTCGTCATTCAAGTAGTCTAATTGACATGGTGGAAATATCTGTTGGAAATGTAAGAACAAGTGGAACAGAAGATTAAAAAATGTTTCCATACTGTAGTTGACAAGTTAGGCTATAACCCACTTCTCCAGTCACCACACCACTGATTTTACCTGCTATATATTGGAAATTTGTGATGATGCGCTGTCAGATGTGTTTTGATATTTGTAGAATTTTTCTATCAACTTTTCTCTCCGTATTTTTCTTGCCAGTGGAAACGTCACATTCCGTCTTGTTTGAGTCTACAGTATATGATATTTAAAGTGCTTCCAAATGTCTGCCCTTTTCATCTACCATGTATTTTTACCAGGGAATAGTCAATCCGATTAGAGAAAAATGTGATTCTGGAATAACCTGGGCATGACATCACTTTTCAACCAATAGTAGCATTCCAACGTTGGAACGAGAAAGGCAAAATAAGTCAAAGTTATAAAAGCATTGTTTATTGTTTATTGGGGGGTCAGGGTCAATGGATCCCAGGATTTTCACACTTTTCCTGGGGGGTCACAATTGGCTTGTCTGCAATATTGTGGTGGTCATGATCCCCCTAATTCTACACCCCTACATAAGACTTTCATCACAATGATCATTTCGCCTCATTTAGTTTTTGTCAACCAAGATGAAAAATATTTTTTTTTCAGTTCTTGGTTTTTCTGGATCTATTTAGTCAGTTATTGTCTCATCAACTGCAATTGAAAGTAGGTGTTTAACAAATATTTGGATCACCATTTTGTTGACGAAATTAACCCTGGTTCAGTATGATGATGTGGGTAAGAAGACCGTAAGCAAAGTACAGTCTGCATGCATTGCTTTACCACTGTTGGCTGCTCGATTGGAATCACTTCTAACATGATGACGTCATTCATACCAAAACCATATTGTTACTGTTGCCCACTGTACTGTTGCATCCCTAATTATTACAGGGCAGAATAAAAAATACAATAGTTCCTTCTGGCTCTGATGGATATATTTTACATACAGTACTTAGTGACTGTTGTTAACAAAGTGTAATGAGGATTTCCATTAAGGTCAATGTGTGTGGTTTATATTTTGGTATGATACCCGTTTATTGGAGGAAGCTAAACATGGGTATCAAATTTAAAGACATTTTATCCATAAAGATATATCCATTTCAGGGTATATCTGGCCAGAATTTGAAGTATTGAGATTAACTCAATATTCACATAGTCCCCTCTAAACCTAATGTCACACAGAACCTAATGGTGATCCAGTTAATTATGATTTTAGCTACATGTTTTCTGTAATTTCTCCTTGCATGGCGATCATTTATTTAAATAGGAAAGAACTGCACTGATTACACCTGGCCATAACTGAAGAAAGATTTTGTGGCTCCAAAGGACTGTCACTTATATTGTACGTTTACATTAAAGATTAAAAGATAAATCGCAAAATAAAGTATTTCAAAATGTATTTTCAAAAATGAAATGCATCAAAAAGTGATGTAGTTGAGTAGCTTAACCTCAAGTCTGAATCGATTCCTAGGTCCTTTATGATCGGGTCAGTCCAGATACTGCGGAAGCACTTTACCGGATTCCCAAGTTCTCATCCAGGACTTGACCTTTATGTAATGTTCATTAAATGGAGAGGGATTTTTTTTGGTCTTTCATTGCATGTTCTGTCTTCAATTTCTTTATGACATTTGTTCTAGCCACAAAATTTGAATTACATTTTGGATAACATGACAATGTGTTGCTATTTAATTGTATTAATGTTTTGTGTATTTACTGTTATTTGGTGTATTTACAAATAAACTCCTTGTTGCCCAGGAGAATAATATTCTCATATGGCCTAAAAACATGGTACATTTATGTAATTTAACTAACATTCATTTAATATTAGGGCATTCACTTTCATAATTTTTGGTCTTTCCCTTCCACAAGAATATAACCCAAAACCTTGCAGTTGCAACGCCCAATGCTTTCCAACTGAGCTACTGAGTAAATCTGGGAATACCCCTTTCATAGTATGCCCTTGTACTGCCTTTATATTTCAGACATTGACCCAGCTTCTATTAGAAATTATAAAAGTGAATCAAAATGTACGATATATTGTTTCCATGTTTTCACTTACAATTATATCCATTCACTTACAATTCTATCCATTCAAGCCACATTCACGCCACCTTTATGTTCCCATGAAGGGCAAAAGCACTGAAGGTTGTAACACATTTTAATGGTAGCAAGCTAAAATTATCCTGTGCCCCAAGGCATAAATTGTTCTATGAGTGCTGAGCCAAGCATAAAGGTTAGTTGACGTTATTTTACTTATATGGTCTGTAATCTTATTTGTGAAACTTAGTTTTTTGTGTTTACCCTATATTTGAGCTCTCTCAAAGAGATAAAGCGTTTAAGTTATTTCTTTTCAGCTCAGTATTAAAACATTCTTACATTCTTGGTTTGGTACATACTGCTGATCAAACAATCAAAAGAGGATTATTTTTAAGCACTGATTTGGTATGCTGCAGGGATTTAAGATAATCTGAATATGAAACATAAAAAACATTTTTAAAAAACGATTTGTTTGGTGACATGACTTGAGGTAGTGTTAAATAATTTCAGACAAACACACAGTCTCAAATCAACATGTTCCATGTTACCTAGTCATTAAAAACCCAATCATTCCAACTGTCACACTCCCTCAGCCAAATAATCCCCCCGTCCACCTATGCCCTCCACCCTCCACAAAACCCACACCCTTGTACTGAGAAATAGAGGATTGGGAGGCAGCATGTTCTCAATGAGCCAAAAGCAGGTCAGCAGGATGCTCCTGCAGAGCCCCGAAGCTGTTGCCCTAGGCTTGAGCCTTAGAATTGCACCCCTACAGGTTTCCTGTTTTGTAACCAGCCCTCTTCTGCCAGTAGAGCACATGGACAGAAATGCTAATCTTAGTACTATTTTGGCTAGAATTCTTGTGCAGGTTCCATCACTAAAATCTGTTGAGATCCTTCTAAGCTCAGCTCTTGAGGGTTAACATTTATCTCTCTTGATATCAGATAATTCCATGGACTACATTAGTATTTGGACATGGTCAACCAGACGATTATTTCGTGCATGGAACATTCACAGACATTGAAATAGCTTGCTGTTACTAGCACATTTGAGATTAACATTTGGCTCTGTTTTTACTTGAAAAGCATGTAGTTCATTTTCCTACTAGATCTTTGTAGAATCTTGACACGGATTCATGCAAAACCATGTGTTTCTCTATTCCAAGGATTAACCGACAGATACAAGGAGAAACTGTTTTGAACAATTGTTTAATAATAATAATCCCTGTTTGCTCATCTTTCATTGACCCACATGGCATGCACTGCTTGTGTTAACCACTGGCAAAAAGGAAGCTTGTCAAGCATCTCAGATACACATTTGGAGGGTTAACTTGTACTATGACAGGGCCATCCGTTGTATATGCTCTGCTCCTATTATTTTTCAGTAATAAAAGGGTACAGAGAAGAGAACTGGGCAGCAAATTGCTGAACTGTGCACTCCTGGTGTGGAAATCAGTTAAAGTTTTTAAAAAACAGCATAATTACCCACCACATTGACCAGTCACAGGGGTTCCAATGTTCAGACGAAAATCAACACATAGCTGCCCCTTCAGAGCTTTGTTGACAACAAATGATATTGGAGGGCATTCCAATTACGTGCTTAAGGCAGCAGGGCTTGTTTGGGTTTCACAGAAATACACTTAACAGCTTAAAGCCCTGTTTTCTGTGTTGTGTTTTGAAAATAATCTAATGGAGGCAGTAGAAGTTGCATTTGGAATTGTATATGACACCAACAGTTCCTGTGGTCTTTAAATTGGAGCGGTGCTTTCCACAGCGTTTAGCCACATCAGGTATATAGGTAAAGATATACTTGTCAGGGCCACATGCTCTGAAAGTTCCATTCCAATTCATTTCCAAATACATTATAATGGCAACAAGCAGTCTGATGTTTCTAGCTTAGGAAGCAGTGAACTTTTTTCAAGATACGTCATGATTATGCAAATCTCCCACTTTAATTTACAAATGTACAGATTTACAGTTCACTCTAGATAGTATATGCATCTATACTGAATCTGTTGTTGTACTTGAAGCATTTGATAATTGCTTGATCCAGTTATGGATATGCAAGCAACCATTAAGAAACATCTGTTAGAACTACCACATCCCAATGGATTTATATGGAATTTATAAACTTTTTGTCAGAAATAGATGAATGGCAAATAAGTCTGGCTATACAGAATATTCTCAAAATGAGCTATACATTGACAGTTCATATAACTAAAAGAGGTTCCTAAGAACTCTAAATGCATTTTCCTTAGGAACTGATCAACGTCTAGATGCTGCCTAGACATTTTAACAATACAACTTTAAAAATGAAGTGTTGACTACAAATGTGTAAAGAGAACACTTTCTCAAGAAAGCTTGCTCCAGAGTGGAATAGCAACCTGGTGTTGCATCACAAGGCTGCTGTATGAGTGTGACCCAGGTTTTCATTCCTGGTTGTGGCATATAGTACCATCCATGCCTGGGATTTCATTAAAGAGAAGAGCAAATTGCCTCAGCACCATCTGTGTTAGGGGAGTGACTGTCATTAAGGGTTGCATTGCCAAATCACATGCTAGCTACCTACAGTAGCAGGTCTTAAACCTCTCCTGAGTTTTTTCTGTTTCTGGACTACAACCAAATTGTAAGACAGCTAGGCAGCTCCAAGAAAGGTTTAAGAACTACTGTTGTAGAGAGGTAGGTACCTACAAGCCCAAATTTAATTGTTAGACAGGGAAGTACTTTCCAGTGAGACAAGGTCCATGACTGGAAAGAGGGTCAAATTAGAACTGCTTCTCAAATTATATAAAAAATAACCCAATACAGAAAATACATACTTTTGATTACTTATTTCTTTTTTTGGGCTTTCAGATTCAGTCGGTTCCCTTCATACTTCATGCAGTCATCACCTCGTCTGACCTACGCTTTGACCGGACAGAGGTGGACTTTGGCTACTGCTCAATTTATGAATCTGTGAAAACTAGTGTATGCGTCACAAACCTCTCCCTTCTGCCCCAGGTCTTTGGGTTTCTGGGCATACCTCAGGTAAAATAAAAATCCTGACTTGTTATTTACAGTGCATGATGTTGAAACAGTGTGGTTTTCACCCTTTACTACCCAATGTTGCATATAGGCATCATGGCATAACCATTCCGAGTTAATGATACATTATATATAGTGGTTTATAAAATATTCTGACCCTTTCACTTTTTCCATCATTTATTGTATATTTTTTTTGCAGTCTACACATAATACTACATAATGACAAAGCAAAAACACCTTTTTAGAAATTTTTGCCAATTCATAAAAAAGCTTTGCACTCCCTTTTGGAGGGACCTCGGATTACTCCTCCTTACAGCACATTTCAAGATCCTTGATAATCTTAGGTTTGCACTTGTGGACAGACTCCTCCAAGTAAGACCACAGGTTTTCAATTGGGTTTAGAGATTGTATTAATTTTTCTGTATGTTTGGGGTCATTGTATTGTTGAAATCTCCATCCACAGCCAAGTCATAAATCTCCTCACCAGAGGCAACCAGTGTTTTTTTATTGACTTTTTCTCAATTTCATGAAGGTTGACAATACTTCTTGAGTTGACTGAACATATTCAGACCCTTTATTCATTACTCCAGAGCACATTTGGTCAGTTTCAAATCTTCTTGTGTATGCCTCTTCCAGCTTTGCACGCCAGGATGTGGGCAGTTTCCTAAATTCTTACAGAACTTTTCAACTCAGTTAGATCTTTTGATCTTCCCTCAGATATTCAACAGGGTTCAAGTCCATGCTTTGGCCAGCCCATTCAAGGACATGCACAATCCTTTTCCACGGCCACTCCAGTGTTGTCTTGGTTCTGTGATGTGTTGAATATCTTGTTCCCAGTCCCCAGTCCTGTGGTCTTTTAATCAAGTTTTCTTAAATTACCTTAATTTATTTCACTTCGTTCATGCCCTATTTAAATTCTGGCCAGACTACTCAGTCCCTGCCACTGAGAAGCATCCCCACAGCAGGATGCTTCCACAACCATGCTTCAACATAATGAGTAGTACCTTGTGTTTAACAGACATAGTGCTTGGCATTCAGGCCTCATAGTTAGATTTTGTTATCACACTAGATAATCTTTTTCCACGTGCCATTTTGGAAACGCCAGGCAGCATGTCTTATGCTTTTTAATCAGGAAGGATTTTCATTTAGTCACTCTACCATAAAGGTCTTTTAATTAAAGGTCTATATTACTGTTACCCTGTAATTGTGTACTGCTCCTCCATAAAATGTGATAGTGCTGTGTCTGACTGTTTTGATGCTTGACCTCTGTACAATATTTCCTCCTTAATCAGTCCTAGCTAACTCAGCCGTCAGATGTGACTCCGTTTTTTCTCTTCCTAGTTTATGGATATCCAGCCCAACAATGGCTTCGGCACTCTCCTCCCACTGGAAACCTTGGAATTGGATCTGATTTTTAGCGCCAGTAAGGCAGGAGAATATAACTTTCAGATCATCTGCAAATCCGGTATAAACAGGTAGCCATTCAAAGTTTCTTCCTTTATTCTGATGGAACTGGATTTTGACCCGTTTTAGATTAATTACAAATAATCAACGAATAAATGTAACAAATGAATTCAATATGTTAAGAGAGTAAACAAATACAGTACGATATAAGTTTACCGGAGATTTGTTTAGATTTTGCTGGAGCAAATGATACTTGCAGAAATGAGGAAAATGCGAGAGAGAGACACTTTCCACAACCCGTTCTGGCTTGTATCCTCATTAAGGATCACATGACTTGTCTTAAGGAATAACCCCTCTTATCAACGAAGCACTCATTCCAGTCTGCTTCTGAGCACCCTATCATAAGACAGTTCTACTCATGAGTCATGATAGGGTGATTAAGCCATGACCTTAGGCCCTGTATTCAGACCCTGCTCAGACATCTGTAAAACATTAACATCCTAATGACAGCATATGATCAGACACACAAGGTGTAGGCTAGGAAGGATAGTACATATTATTTAATTTGATTTCTCTCTGGTTGTTTTAGAGACTTCCCTCTGTCATGTCGTGCAATTGGGATCCATCCTCCTTTAGAGCTGTCTCACTCTGTTGTCCATTTTGGAGCCACAGCAGTTGGGGACAGCTCCACGGCCGTGCTGCACATTGTCAACAAACAGAACCCCCACAACGAGTTCACACATCCCATACCCCGAATTGGCCAGGATCCTGTGGCCCCAGATGGCCCCCAACTGTTCACCTTTGCACTCCCCAAAACATCTGAGATTAGCTTCAACCCCAAGGCAGGGCTGGTCTTACCTGGACAGGTACTGTACAAAAAAGCAGTATGCTTCTACATTACTTGAATCATTTGTCCAGGCCTAGCAAACTTCAGGATGTATTAGAGGGTCTTTCTCTGTTTTATTCTGGTGTATTCTCTGTCCAGACAGCACTGTTTATTAATGTTACTTTTATATAATCAGGCAAGTTATTGAGAACACCTTTCTGTGTTCCCAGCGGTGCCTAGTGCTGGTGACTTTTAGGCCAAAGCTGTGTGACCAAGCCATTAAGGAGGAGGCGGTGCGGCTTGTCTTTCGCTCCGAGGAGCTGCGACTCCAAGAGCTGGAAAGTGTTACGGATCAGGAGCAGGAGGGACAGGTACATCTCAGTCACTTGATTCAGTCCATCCTCCAGGTTGGAGGTTGGATGAGTTTATTTTGTCAATATTGTTGTCCATGGTAGTGGCAGGTTGCTGAGACCTATTTGAGTTTTTGACTTGTATTTTTGTGTGTCTCCCAATTTACATGTTTGGATGTGTGTGTGGGCATGATGTTCTTCATGTGTATGTGAGATAGTCTAAAAAGGAGGCCCCTGCAGTCTCCCTGAAAGGCAGGAAGCCACCCTCCACTCAACCCCTGGGGAAGCAGGCCCTGAAGGAGAAAAGCAGCAAGGTGTCCATCAGCCCAAAAATAGACAGCCTGTTCAGACCCCCCAACCCAGCTGACATACATCCAGGGTATGGCCTATTTAGACAAGCTTAACAATCACCAATAAAAGACACCATACATACTAGGAATGGCATTTTGGAAGAAATATCAATATGTCAGCATACCGTTAACATATTCATTATTTAAAAGAAAAGTTTCAATTGTCTTTGGTATACAAAACCTTAAAGATATCCCCTTCTTTCCCAATTACATTCTCCATTCCAGTAAGACATAATAGTTAAATGCTCTAGATGCAATTGTGTCTAACACTGTCTCCTTGATTGCCCTGATCCACAAACCCGTGGCCAAAAGAAGATACCTGAAATGTGTCCTAAAGGCATGTCGTCATCAAAGCTGATATATTTGTATTCAGCAATCAAACTTGTATTGATTTTGGTAAAGTTGTACCTCCAGCTTAGTGTAAATGTAGTTATAATGCTGAGGTGGTCGTTTTTATGCAGAGTGCTTATTTATCACAGCCAAGCTGCACTAATGGCCTAGTTTGAGATAAACTGTCAGAAAGTGAGTAAGCAGCTCCCAAACTGCTGGTTGTTAAGTGGTGCAGCTTACCAAGGACAAATAGGAAAGATATTTCAAAATTATGATAAGACAATCTACCACTAATTGCAACCATGAAGTATTGTTATGCAAACTGTGTGAAAATTACTGGTTGAATATTTGCAATGTCAACATTGCTCTTTTGGCTGTACACTAAACACATATGAAAGTATAATTTGAAGATCAATATGAGACAAAAATACATATTGTCACATTACATTTCTGTCTGTTTGAAAACGTATATGTTGTACCAACTAAAAATAGCAGCACTTTCAGAGTCCACTCTTCTCATTTTAATCATAGGTATTGGGACAATTCAATTTAATGCAAATGTATAAAGTATAAAAGCTAGTATTTACCCACAAATCCCTTGCATGCAATAACTGCAGTGAGCCTGCGACCCATTGACATCACCAAGCTTTTCCAAGCATTTATTGCAGCCACATTGCGCTGTCTTGGGGAGTTTTTGACTTCAGTCTCCTCATCAGGAAGTGAAATGCATGTTCAATCGGATTTAAATCAGGATATTGACTTGGCCAGTCTTAAACGTTCTTTTTTCCCCCTGGTAAACTCCCAGGTTGGGTGTGTTTTGGGTCATTGTCCTGTTACAATGTGATGGAACTAGAAACTGACCTGTGAGCCAAGTATCTTAATACTTAAAAGCTTGTCGTATTTAGTATGTGGTTTAGTACTATCCTTACATTTCAGAATTAATCTCAATGCAGCCTTCAGCAGTTACATTGTTAATGAAGACAAGTGAGCAAACACTGTTTCTACGCCAACACATCTACGCCAATATCCCCCATGTTTTAATATGCTGGAGCAACATGGAAATTCAAAGAGACACCATAACTTCTTGTCCCCATTGTATTCAAGCAGTCTTTTTGGGCTAAAGAAGGGACAAGAGGTGTGAGTGTGTATTGCTGTGACTATGTCCAGCTGCTCTGTGGTTAACAACGGAGGGTTTGAGGGCTTGGTACCATACTGTGGGTCAGGGATACAGTTCCAACCCTTTAAATAAACAAAAGGTGCAATTTCAATAATGTTCTTTTTTATTGGCTGACAAACTTAACCCGAACATAGAATGTTTTAATGTTCAAAATTACGATTGATGAGTTGGAGCGTGAGGATTGAGATACTGGGGTGGTACAGTAGATAGTTATGGTAACTGTAATTCATTGAGGTTGAATATGAAATGCATGTACAGACATGGCATAAATATCCTGCTGGAGAGAGCAGAGTAAGACATTGATACAAAGATTATCTCACATATGGAATGACAGGTTTATCCTAGCACTGGAATGAGAGGATTGAGATACCAGGGTGACAGCTGAGTTAGAGAATTGTTACAATGTTACAATTCTGTTTCAATTCTATTGCATTTTTTTTCATTTTAAGCACACTGAACTGCTTCTATGTATGAATTGTGCTATATAAATAAACCTGCTTGCTTGCAAAAGTATCAGAATTTATGTTTAAAGTAAGGATTGGGCCCATAGTGGTGTGTGTGTTGTGTGTTCCCAGATCAAAGGAGTACTCTGCAGGCCGAGCCTCCCTACTGAACTCTTTTCCTGATCAATTTAATCGCTACATCATCCCCTGCTTTATATCCAGCATAGACTCAACACAAAGTGACACAGAGTCTCTGCCCTCCTGCAGGTAAAATACTGTACACGCTACAGTTCCATGGAGATCCTATACCCAGCAAAAATGATACATCCAAAGGTCTATAACGCACACCTTGGTCATTTTTTATCTAGCTTAGCTACAAATATCTTTCAAACAGAGCATACATTTGTCAGACAGTTACCTTTGGAGCAGTGTTCTGATCACATTGCCAAGTCTGCTTCACTAACACAGATTTTTACTATTAACTTCATTTGTGGTAAAAGACACCATTCCAAAAGGCTTTGAGACATTTATGACAAAAAAAAATCCTCTCAGTGTATCACATCAGAGTTGCACACACTGACATGAGAAAAACTTGCCTGATTATATAAAAGTAACATTAATAAACAGTGCTGTCTGGACAGAGAATACACCAGAATAAAACAGAGAAAGACCCTCTAATACATCCGGTTTCTAATTTTACACTTTATGGCACCCTTTGACAGCAGCATTAATGCTTCGCAGCCCAGTTTGCTCTTTTATCCTCTTCCATGCATCCAAGCTCCAGTGTAAACACACCCATAAAGCGCAAAAATGGGAGCTCTTATTTCTAACATGGAGAAAACAAACAAATACACAGAGACAGAATAAAGAAGCTAAGTAGAGAAACCACAATGTTTTTAAGAACACTACCAGCCTGTAATGATTTTCATTCATGGTAGCTTATTTTCTAGAAAACTAAGCAAGGAACAAAATAACAAAACAGCAGACAGGATCTAACTTAGGCAGGCTTACAAACTTAAAAGAAACATGGGACGGTAGCAACCAGGCTAGGTAACTTGTAGCCTACACCCGTTAACACACAGACTAACTGTGCTTCCACAAATACTGAACAGAATACATTGACATATATAGGGTAGAACTAAATAGGAACAGGTGCAAACACTGATACAAACAAGTGTTACTAATTACAAACAGGACACAAGCTATATTCAAGACACAGAGACAGACTAGGAAACAGAAGGTGGGACCAGGAACATAGAGGTGGCTAGGGGTGAACAAAAAAAAACAGGCTGGCAAGAAATCAGAACCTCACATGGCCACTCCCCATATTTCCCCAAAAGTTATCAAGTCCCCAGACTTGTGAAGATTCCAGAGCAGAAGTATCATAGGTGAGTAAATATGGCAAAGCAGTAAAGCATTTTGCCCTTATGAAGCTTGATACATGTCACACAATATGAGATATGTCAGGGTATGTGCTTTGGAGATCAACTTCATGTTCAGTCCTAACAGTGAAAGGGGAAGACAGGATGTTCTAGTGGTTTACAGTGTCAACGGCAGCAGACAAATCTCTGAGGATGAAAACAAATGAGAGTTAGCTTCATGAGAAAACCTTCCAAAATATTTATTTAGTTTAATACATCAGCTCAGCTTTTCACTTTGTTACATTTCCTGCATTCATATAGTGGAGATAGTGTGGTCAGAACCGGTTGTTTTTCACCTTTGTTGTATTGCTGATGAGTTGTCTTCTTTCCTAGCAGTCCCCTCCACACACTTTACCTGGAGTTGCATTGCCCAGCCGTCCGACCTCCTTTAATGATCACATCCAGTAACGGCCAGACTACCATCAACTTTAACCAGGTGGCTGTGGGTCAGTACCTTCAGGTGTATCATTCTGACCAGATTTAAGTTCAGATGCTAGTTCAATTGTTACAAAACAATGCCTGTTTGCATGGACTACAATGTTAGACAGACAGGTTTTGTGTTTTGGGGACTATTCTATTTGTTCATAAATATTCAAGAGTTCAATCAAGGACAGATAATGAAGTATTTGAAATAATTTCAAATAGCATTAAAACCCAGGAATGATTCTGGTATCTGTTAGTTTTTCTACCTTTTCAGCCTCAACTGTAAATGAGGCTCTGTACTTTTTTTTGAGGCTCTGTACTCAAAATAATACCAAATGAGCTTTACATATTTAAATTTGTTTTCTTTTTTTCTATTCTAGGTCAGAAAGTGGTGAAAAATCTCAATATTAAAAATATTTCTCAAGAAGCTTTGGAGGTATCCTTTTCAGTGTCACAACATGCACTAACGACTTAGATCGGCAGTGTGGTTGCGTGAAAAAATAAATTGGGGAGTTTGTTTCTGAATCTTCACGCAATAGCATTTGTACTGTTATTTAAGCTGGAAAACAGACTCACAATGGTGATTGTTTATTGCTACTTGTTGACATTTTGAAAATGTTGCATCCCTCCATCCAATCCAAGCTGTAAGTCTAACCCTCACCACGGCATGAAAAAGTATCTAATTGATATCTCTAGTGGAAACATTATAAAATAGTCTACCAGAACCTTGCTCCTTTGCTTTAATTTCCGAGTATGTAGGATCCAAACGACTACAGTTCCTTAGCTCTTGACTTTTGCACAGCTGAGCTCCTCAGTCCTGGACCTGAGTGGTCCGTTCTCCCTTCTGAATGCTTTGAGACCGCTTAGTCCTGGAACCACACACAAACTGTTAGTGTCCTTTGCCCCTACCGCAGGGAAACAGGTGGGTTAATGGCATTCAATCGAAGGGACACACATGTCATCACTACACACACCAGTTAAAAAGACTGGTATCCGAGAGTTCTTGAGCAAGATCCTTCCCATTTACAAAGAAAAGTAAATATAAAATGAACTGCATGAACTGGACAAATCAATGAAAATTTGCAAAAACTACATTTAGTGTTTCCCACCATGTGTGGAACCACAGTGTGCTTCCCACCATGAAGCATGGAGGAGGAATTGTGATGGTGTGGGTGCGCTTTGCTGCTGTCAAAGCACACTCAACTAGAATGGCTACTACAACATTGAGTAGCAATATGCCATCAGATCCCATAATTTTTTTTTCAACAGAACAGAGACACAAAACTTCCAGGCTGTTTATTGGCAGTTTGACCCAAAAGGAGAGTGATGGTGCTGCATGACTCCATATGTGTTCTTTCTTCACTATTATTTTAACACTCTTACTCCTACATAATATGTTTGCAGTCTTCCCTTCGCTTTATCTGATGCTGTGGCTTTTTCACAGTACCGTGAGATCATGGAGATCTGCAGCCCTAATATGACCCTGGAAGTTACACTGTGTGGGGTGGGAGTGGATCCCCTTGTCACCTCCTCCCACCAGAGTGGCCTAATGGACTTTGGCTATGTGTTCGAGAAAGAGAGCGCTTCCCAAGTCATCAAGGTCGGATTACCAAAAAGCAACTTCCCTTCTGTCTAGGGGGGTGTACTTTAAGATCAAGCTGTTATACTATATTAATAGGAGAAATGCTTTTCTCTTAATTTTCTTCTGTCAAATTCATTTCCTGTCTCAGAGTAGTAGTACTCCTTTAGGCCCTAATTTCATATTTTTAACAGCAATTGTGTTTTCATTACCTTTTTACCATGTCAGTTAAGTACTGAAAACTCTACTGGTTGTGTCCGCAATACATAAGAATTAGTTTCTTGTGTTACTGCTCCATAACAAGGCAGCTGGCTAAGTAAAAAAATATAAAAATGTACTAATGTTCTAATCGATAGTCCAGATTGGAGTCTGTGCAACGGATGTGAAGTGGCGAGTAAGTTAGTGCCGTTGCCGGCGCTAGTAGCATTTCAATCGGCCACTCAACCTTGACCTCCTTTGGTAACAATTTGTGGGTGACAGCAGTCATTGTATTCAGGAGATTGCTGGTTTGAGCCATGTGTAGGGCGGTCCGAGCAAACCGTTTCATTTCCATATACAGCAGTCAGAGTAGCACATTGCAAAATAATACACATCAATCTGTATTTTCTACCTCTGTCGTCAGCTGCATAATACGTCGTCTTTAGCAGTACAGTTCTCTGTGCTGCTGGACAGTATGTTGCTGGGGTGTAATGCCCAAAGTGGAGAAAATTTCCTTCCTCCCTTATTAAGCCCAGATCCAGTGGAACAGGCACAACCTACTGTAGGTAAGATCTGTCCTGCAGAACAATTTGTCTGTTCAATGTAGGGTCTAATTCCATTAACTATTGCAGTCTCTGAAATTAATACTGGCTATAATTTCTCGGCAAAGAATACAGTACATCTAGCATTTTGAATGCAGCATTATAGTACATGCATATTCATTGTTGTTAATGTAATGACAATGGTTTATTGTTCTTGGTGGCCAGGGACACAGAACCACAGTGGTGTGAATGTGTTCAGTGTGACGCCCATAGAGGGAGCCATCGCCCCAGGAAAGAGCCAGGACATCAGTGTGACATTTCTGCCAGACCATGACAGCTGCCACTACTCGGACAGACTGCGGGTGGAGCTCATGAATAAGGTGGCACTTAATAATCTAGCTCTCATTATGATTCTGGTTCCGCTATAATTGCATCTTATTTCCCACTAATGCCACATATACTGTATTGTACTTTTTTCACCATAGGGTCATGGCCAAAGTTATTTATAGAATAGAATAAAAGGTGCTATTTCTGACAAACCCAACACCTCTGTTTGTTAGGGGTGGGGAATCAAAAACATGTTTTTATTTTGAAATCCAGTCGTTCATAAGCATACTACTCAGAAATAAGTCTTGAACTGTGTCGCTGAAGTCACCAACTTAATTAATTGGTATTACGAAATACAAATTAATTATGCAAACAACATCTGCAGATGTGGTAAATCATAAATTGCAATATCTACCACATCCAGGGTGTGAATGCATTCCTAAAAAATTAAAAGCTGTAACTATCAAACAACAACAATAATTACATTTTCTTTATGAATTAAATGTTATGCATTTGATGAAAATGCATGTTAAAATAAGTTTGTGGTGTAGCTAAGTCTGCTACAGTATGAAAAAAGTGCGTATGTAGTATTTTATAATAAAAAAAGTATTTGTGTACAGTAAAAACATTTTTGTTAAACATACAATGACACAACGATAGCAGAGGTTACCTGAAAAGAAATCATGACAAAAACATTCACAGAGCCCTTTTTTATCTAGTTCCTCGTTTAGACCTTTTGGGGAAAGAGTATAGAAAAATGTATCCAGAACAACTCGCGTCTTAAAAGGATATTATCAATATTGCCACTTCCCAGGACACATATTTGATTCCCAGGTAACAGAGTAATGAAATATTGTATTTAAAGAAAATGGAGTGCAAGCAGACTTTTGTTATCATTGTTCCTTATGCAACTTCAGTAATTCTTGTGTGAAGGGCAGATTATTAATTTTTTTTAACACAAGGATCAGAACACACAATGTGCCAGTGTTTATTTATAGTGTCCTGCATTGCTTTCCCTAGAGGAGAGTATTCCACAATGCATTGAATTTAAGTGTGGTTGTTATTGCTGAATGGGAGTTTAAGACTGTCTGGTTGGCTGATGTTCCTAATACACTCTGCAGCTGATATGAGTCATTCTTCAGGGTAACCTCTAATCAGTAAGGTGTTTTGTTGTCAAAAAGCTCTGTCTGTACTAGATATTCTTCGAATTCATTTGAACTGGCTAATCAGGAGACTGTTCTTTAGTGAAATAGGGTAGAAGATGTCGCTTCAGATCAGTGGGTATTTCAATCAGTGGGTTTCCTGTATGAATTGGTCACAATGGTGCCATTTTCCTTAATTATCCTGATATCAAGATAATTAACCAGGGTATGGTTGAATTCCATAGTGAAGCAGAGGTGAGTGTTTCCTTTGTTCAGAAAATCGTAGAATAGCTTAAGTTCTGTTAGCAGTTCCATCAAACAGTTTCAATATGTCATTTATACATCTTTTGAAGGTATGCGTTTTTGTCGGAACTGAGAATACAGGCCTGTGTCCTATAAAACACATGTTAGCAAAATGCAGTGCCATTATACTTCACCATGGCAGTGCCTGTAATTTGTAGAAAAACATTTTTATTAAAAAAAAATATATATTATAAGTGAGTACAAGTTCTGCCATGTCCTGAATGCACTTAGCTGGGGTGGGATTCTAGGGGACGTTGTTCCAGAAAGACGGATAATGCTTCTAGTCCACCTTGATGTGGTATCCATACGTACGTCGAAGCATACCTACATGTATGTTGGTTAATCAAAGAGAGAGCCTTATCATATCAGTTGAGTGTCTTGTGAAGGAGGGTAAAGACATGGCACGTGCTTTTAAAAACAAATGAACAAATGTAAATATCTCCTCTGTCAGGCTGCCAGTACCAGCAAGGGGATGTCCGGATGGATAAGTAAATTCTTTTGTGGATTTTGGGTAGTGCGTATATGACAGGTGTGACCGGATAGTCCATCTTCATGAAGTTGGATTCATTTTGGGATATTTCACCTCTATCGAGGAACATTTTTTATTTGTCATGTATACAGGTCTTGAGCTGGAAAGTGGGATCAACAGAGTTTTTAGCAATAAACTTTTTTTTGCAGAGACATAAATGTGGATTTCGCTCTGAAAGGAGGGGACTTTCTACTTATGCGTAGAGTGAATGGTTCTGTTATTACTGCTGCCTTTACATTATCATTGCACACATACCTCACAGGTCCTCAACTGGCAGTTTCTGTGTTAACAGTGATAAGGCAACTCCAGGATGCTGCCCTTCTAGGCAGAGTTGCAAAGAATAAAACATATCTCAGACTGGCCAATAAAAAGAAAAGATTAACATGGGAAAAAACAGAGACACTGGACAGAGGAGAACTCTGCCTAGAAGGCCAGCATTCCAGAGTCTCCACTGTTGGTGTTGAGACTGGTGTTTTCTGGGTACTATTTAATGAAGCTGCCAGTTGATGACCTGTGAGGCATCTGTTTCTCAAACTATACACTCCAATGAATTAGTGATCTTGCTCAGTTGTGCATCACTTCTCTTCTCTATTCTGAGTATTACACATTGTTGTACAAAATCTTTGCCTTCATTTCTCTGAACAATAGACTGACGAGTTTCAGAAGAAACTTGCTTGTGTTTGTACCCACAAAAGCTGATGCTGAAGACACTGAACTAGTCTAAAGAAAGACAGTTTTATTGCTTTAATCAGCACAACAGTTTTCAGTGGTGCTCACATAATTGCAAAAAGGTTTTCTAATGATCACTTAGCCTTTTAAAATGATAAACCTGGATTAAGAAACGAATGTGCCATTGGAACACAGGACTGATGATTGCTGATAATGGACCTCTGTAAACCTATCTAGAAATTCCATAAATATCTGACGTTTCCAGCTACAATTGTCATTTACAACCCAAATAATGTCTACATCATATTTCTGATCAATTTGATGTTATTTTAATGGACAAAATACTGGTATGTGCTTTTCTTTCGAAAACAAGGACGTTCCTAAGTTACCCCAAACTTTTGAACCGAAGTAGGTACATCCACATGTACATCCAGATTTTGGGGTCATCACTAACAGACATTTTGTTAGTATCAAAAAAATACTTTAAGTGAATGATTGATTGTCTTATTGGCTACTATGTGTTCAATATCTGGAGTTAATCTGCACCCTGGTAGTGTTCTAAGTAGCCTAAGAATTCATGAACTTCAGTGAAAACTGTTCATACTATATATTTGCAGAAATAATAGTAATAATAATAAGGAATAAAGAATAGTAAAATATGGCAATATCAAATCACAATAGTGAGTATGTTGCAAAATATAATGAATCGCAATGTTATTGCATTGGCACCCAAGTATCTGGATTATATCATATCTGTAGATACCAAACAATTCACACCTCTACTTTCCTTTTTCCTGCTTATAGAGTGGTAGCCTACAGATGAATTTACGTAACCTTAGAGTCAAGGTTTGTGTAAAGCTAGGAGTTAGGATTAGGTTAGGTACAAGCACAAACTCATCAAATGTCGTCTCAAAGCATGGAGCCTGTTTAAAGTATAAGCTTAGATCCCTTTTTAGGTAACATATTATGTTTGTAAAGATAGTTGGGCTACTTCTGTGCCAGTTCAAATTGTATGTATGAGCTGCTATAAGATCCTGCCCTTCCTCCTCTCAGAGCACAGTGTGTGTCACAATGCTGAAAGGTGCAGCTCGCTCTCACACTATGTACCTTAGTGGAGGAGACCTGCTGGCATTACCGACCCAAGCCCTACACCCTCTGCCAGGCTCCATAGAGTCTGAGCCCACAGGTACCCCTCTCACTTTCTTGCTCTTTGTCTTTCACTTTCTATGTAATTTCCTATTGTCTTTTCTCCGATTGACTTTGCTTTGTCAATTCAATTTCAAATTGCAAGTTCCAACTTTGTATTGTTAAAATTCAGTTATCGTAAAAAGATTTTGATTTGACGATGACGATGACGATGAATTGAACCTTAACTCCATGCTCTC
The DNA here is from genome assembly GCA_016801105.1 of Esox niger. Classification (NCBI taxonomy): domain Eukaryota; kingdom Metazoa; phylum Chordata; class Actinopteri; order Esociformes; family Esocidae; genus Esox; species Esox niger. The sequence goes on along the minus strand of JACXGJ010005936.1, from coordinate 5,461 downwards.
CTCATTCTTTCGGCGTAGTGCACAGTGCAGGGAATGTGACAGAGAAGCTCTGATATTGCATCCTCGTTGTTAGGTTGTGTCCATGTCTTTACAGAATTGTGTTACTTTTGTCCCACTTGTCTCTCCTGTTACTGTACCTTATTTAACACCCAAGACTACCCAACATGATATTTGAAACCTATTCTGTCATTTAGAAATTAGCACCTTAAACAACTTAACATAAGTCTGAAACCAAAATATACATGTATTGTATTTTTCCATTTCCCTCTCAGTTTCTGTCTCTTTTTCTAGCGTGTAAACTGTTTTGCCTTTTATTGTTTCACTGTGTAGTAAACTGTGAAAAGCACCCCTTGTCTGTGCTGCTCACTCTAATTGGAGCCTATGAAGAGGGGGCCGTGAGATCAGCTGTCAGAAAGTTGGAGGTGGGCTGCATTCGGTCCTCACAGCCCCTAGTCAAGAAGGTAGGCTAATGATAATGTAATCATAACACTTATAGAATCATGATTCAAAGGGGGTAGACTTCTTTTTAAGTCACAACATGCTCTCTTCACAGAACGTACATTGATTGACATGACCAAGTTCCAAACTGTTTAAAATGTAGTAATAACAACATCCTTAATAATAGGTTGAATGTATATAAGCAACAGCACCTTGAGTTTGCTTAACTTCATTGAAACTTTTATTGGGAACCATCTTTAATGGTCAGATGAGACAAAAATAGAGCTTTTTGACTACAAACACCAGAGATGTGTCATGCAGAAAATGTGTGTCGGATATGTGATGTTGTGGTGCTGTTTTGGTTCTAAAACCCTTAGAACTTTGTTAGGATAACTGACAAAAGGACTCTTTCAAATACCAGGACATTTTAGAACACTACCTGGAACCCTCATTTGTATGCTCTCTGGCATGTCCCATGTTGATCGATGAATAAGAGACTTTGGTCTCTTAAGGGAGTGTGTATCTTATGTTAATACCCCAGGCTGTTATGGATGACCACTTAATAGTTTACAAAGACACGGATGATTAATGTAAAATCTTAATTGGAATATTCTTTCATTTGATTTTGTTTATAATATTTTTTAGAGGTGTCAATGATTGTGGCACATATTTTTGAATGTAAGATTAAGCTGATAACTGACCAAAACATTTGACAGCCTTTCCTGTTAATATTTAACTAGGGTACAAAAAAATTATTACACATGTTTTTCAGAAATATATTTAATTCTTGATTGTTTGTTTTTATTTTGAACAATTGAACCTCGATTAAAGTTTTAGTTTTTTACATATTTTGAGTCATCAAGCTGACAAACCACAATGACATTTTCTTTTAGACTTTTCTGTTCCCATCTTTATCAAGGGGGCCGATTCTGTGGGGGATTGTATGTCACTTATAGACTTTGATTCCCAATGGGTTTGGGACCATAGCCTTCAGCATAAGCCCCTACATTAATAAAGCCCTTAGTTTCCACCAGATTGTTAAAAATAAATTTCTTGCTTTTAATAAAATATAATAAGTAAAAGCACACAGGAGTATACATCTGAACCACATCACCATAACACTACGTTTCCCTACACTCTGTATTTTTTGCAGAACGTGGATTTCTGTTGGGAGGGTCTTCAGGCTCTGCAACAGAAGGGCTTCAGTGTGGAGCCAACCAGAGGCATAATTGATGCTGGCCACAGATGCACCATCACTGTGATCTGGACTCCCCCTAGGGGCCTTAAGGTGGGACTGAATGAACCGTAAACATGCTGTTGGGCTTTGATTTAACCAAAGAGAATAATTGCTTGAGGAATTCATGAATTGAATATCCAGTTGTCTCTGGAATGGACAGATTTCAAATTGCATGGACATGTTTCAAATGGTGCATATATGTACTTTGGGACAGTAATTATCTATCCATTCCCATGTTCTCTTTTTTATGGGCAATTTTTTGTTGAAGCCTGGCAGCACTTACACACCAGATTTAACTTACAAACTCATCTCCAAACACTTGGTTAGTTGTGGGTCATAAAACATTTGCAAATCCCAGTGGTCCCCATTTAATGTTTTACTAGGCCCAGCAAGCTGTTCCTGTATTCCACAAATGTGGTTTCATGTGGAAAGAAAAAAGTTTTAGTGTAGTCAAAAAGTATTTGCCTGAACATTAGAGCTGTTAATGTCTAGACTTAATTCTAGGTTTTGCATTTGGAGTCACTTTCCTGAAAATGAGGGCCAAATCAGGAATACTTTCCAGGAGGTAGACATGTGTCAATCACTACCATATGCTTCACCAGACTTTTCCAGACACATGAGAGAGTCTCATCTGCAAGATGGCCTAAAGAATTACCAAAGTAAACAAATTGGGTTGGTTTCTCCTCCATCAAAATAATTTGATCAGATGAGACAAATATTTACCAAAGTAATGGCAAGAGGAGAATGTGGAAAAAAGGAACTGACGAACTAACTTGTCTATGAAATAAGGTAGGAGATGGAGATATTTTGTGTATGTATGGTTGCCACTTGAACTCGTGCTTATCATCATTGATGATGTAGTAGGATGAATTCTGAAGCACCTCCAAACATAATGCTTGTTCCCAGTATATGGATGGAAATACTCTCAAAGTAAAGTTGACAATCTTTAACTTTTTAACAATTTGAATTTCAAAATGAAATTTTAATTTTAAATCAACTGTGCTAAAGTTCTAAGCCAAAATAAGCAAAACTATTTTCACTGTCTAAAGATGTTTGGATCGCTTTGCATTGCAATCCCTTCGACCTGCATGGGGCAGAAAATTCATTATTTGACTTCAGTATCCCCCACATAATTTTATTCCAAAAAACTGTAAGATAGACTCTAAATGTATTACCAAATATCATTGTGAATTTAACATTAATTGTCCTTCATGGGCCTTTATTACTGAACATCTCTTTCTCTCATGATGTTTGCTCATTACATTAGCCAGGCATTGGTTGTTTATTTATTCTGTTTGTGTGTGCATGTATTTGAATGTATGTATATCTGATTTCAGCCCAATGAGGTTGTTCAGGTGTGTGCATCCCTCATCCTGAAAGGAGACCAGACCGAGGTATACAATGTCACCCTGCTGGCCTTTGCATCCAGATGCCTTCAAGAGCCTTCAGGACCTTCACTTCAGTATCCATAAAACACTTCACACACTAACCAATAACTGAACACAGAACACTTCACATACTAATCAATGTTTTAACACTTAGAACACCCCTAACACCAGAGATGGGACTGTGAGTGATGCAATTAAATATTGTTCAATAACAAAGTATGGACAACATGTTTATTTGTATTTAAGTATCATAGTTCATATCAATATCAAGTAATCCCAAATAATCAATTAATAATTATTGTCATAGATTTTCAAAAACATTGACAAAAGAGTTATAGCAATTATTTTGCTAAGGCTGTTTGTGGTGGAGGGAAACAAACCCAGCTCTTATTTGTAGAGAGTTTTGGATCTGTATTTGTCATTGGTCCATTATTAACTAAATTATACTTGTTGATGTCATAAGAACCAAAACTTCCACCCATGCACATCTACTGTGTACATGGTCAATAGTATTTTCAACCAGAAACGATCAAATGTTTACAGTTTTGTTTTGTGTTGTGCAGTTCGATCCAAAACACAGGAAGCATTGTTTGACTGCAATGAGCCTTTAATCATGAGTTATGGGTGTGGGTTGTTTATTCTTTAAACAAAATAATAATATTGTTAGAACAAAATATTTAAAAAATATCTTGAAGTACACATAATCACCCTTTGTTCATTATTGGGGAACTTGAGCTCCTGTTAGAATTCAATGGTGTTGCCCTTCTAGGTTGGTTTCTCCACCAGGGGGCTGTCTAGAACTATTGTGCTGTGTTAGGGTATGGCTGCATTCATCACCAATGGGACACATGTACAAGTAATTAACACGTATGTAGGAAAATGCCTTAATCAGCCAAGGTCACTTTTACCAGGATAACGAAATAACAGAAAATGTGGTAAATTATATGAAGTCTATTTGGGAAAGTATACTTGATACACAAATTGTTATTCAAATGCCATTTAATTGATCACGCTATTATACTAATAATAATACAATGATATTGATTGGTCCACTATATTACACTGAAGTAATATATATTTCAAATACATAAAATCATATCAAATGTAAATTATGTGTATTTTCAGTACATTCACTGGTGAAAATCTAGACATCCATCGCACTCCTAGTCTTGAGATATATTGCCTTAAAGGAGATTTTACATATTTTTCCCTACAAATTTACACAACCCACAATAACATCTTTGCCTCATTGCAAGAACTTTAGTGCAGGTGCAAGATAGCTGAAGATCTAGATGTGTCCTCCCTATGGACAATTTGCCAAGTTGTCCTGCTTCTTAAAACACTGCTCTCTCAACCATGCTGTTTTTGACGACACAAACTGAGGGTGACTGCATTGCCCGGCCAATGTTGCAGGTGCCTGGACTTATCACAGGGTGCGTTGACACATTGCTCTAATCACACAGACTGGAGAGTCTAATTCTAATCCTATCTATGATGGGACCCAACTGCAGATGTATAATGTGATCTTAATGCAAGAAATGGAAAGGGGTTGCAGCAAAAGTAATCAGATGCCAGATGTGTAACATCCTGAGTTTCTGTATCATTGTAGATGTATGTTGAGGGAGCAAACTGTGACATCCATAATGTGAAAATGTTCTTTCCGAAATATACCCTAAATATTATGAGAATTTGAATAGTTTCTTTTCATTACTGATCCGTTATTGATAATGAATACATATGTCAGTCCATTAGGTCCATATGCATTTGTTTTGAAAGATTTCTAGTTAGCATTTCCCATATTGGTCAGATGGTTGAGAAACCAACCACATTCTTTGGAAATTTGTTCAATCATTTTGTGCTTTGCAAAGCTGCAGAACGTTTTGCAACATTGAGAAGAGCGTATACGTTTTCTTTGATAGAAAAAAGAATCATCACTTTTAGCAGAGTGTATTTGGAGGTAATCAGATCCTAAAGCGGTGCTTCTTTGGTGTTTCTCCAGAGCTGAATGATGAGCATTCTCCTTAAATTAATTTCTATTGCCTTTATTTTTTTCTTACTGGATGGCTGAAAGGAAATTATAGTGCTTCTCATTATACAGTTTGGGTGGTCTGTGAGGAGCCATGGTCTGGTAACTGTCACGGGTGCAGGTAAGGACCCAAACGCGTGACTGGAGAGGTGAGGGGAAGAGACACACAGTGCGGTCGGGAACGGGAGGCAAGGCGTCTCACGAATCGATGGCGAAGGCACAAACGAGCAGTAGGCAGAGTAGTCGGGGACAGGCAGATGGTCGATACACAAGCGGGCGGCAGAAGCACAGTCAGGGAACGGGCAGAGTAGTCGGGGACAGGCAAATGATCGCAATTCCGGCGGAGAACAGACGTACAGGCAAGGCTCAGGC
>JACXGJ010005935.1:0-36694 GCA_016801105.1 Esox niger | reverse complement strand
ACCACCACCACTAATAATACCACCACCACTAATAATACCACCACCACTAATAATACTACTGCCACCACTACTAATACGACCACCACCGCTACTAATAATACCATCACCACTACTAATAAAACCCTCACAACTACTAATAAAACCACCACCACTAATAATAATACCCACACAACTACTAATAAAACCACCACCACTAATAATAATACCACCACCACTACTAATAATACCACCACTACTAATAATACCACCACAACTAATAATACCATCACAACTACTAATAATACCACCACCACCAGTACTAATACTACCACCACTACTAATAATACCACCACAACTAATAATACCATCACCACTACTAATAATACCACCACCACTAATAATAATACCACCACCACTAATAATACTACTGCCACCACTACTAAAACTATCACCACTACAAATACTACCACCACAACTACTAATAATACCACCACCACTACTAATACTACTACCACCACTACAAATACTACCACCCCCACTACTAATAATACCCCCACCGCTACTAATACTACTACCACCACTACTAATACTACTACCACCACTAGTAATAATTCCCCCACCACTACTAATACTACCACCACCACTACTTTCAACTACCGCTACTACTGGAGACTATTGCTAGCACTACTTTCACCACCACCACTTCTTTACCAAAAATACTACCACCATTACTGTAGCTACTCCTACACCACAACCGCTACCACTACTACCTCCATGACAATCATTATTAATATCACTACTGCTACATCCACCACAACCACTACTAACACATCTTGACCTACATATTTTAAACATTTATCAAATCATGTTGTACCCCTTCAAAAATTGGATTTTAACAATTTAGATGAAAATCACTGCCCTTCCTCCAGGCCCAATAGGTAGAATCTGCTCTTTGTGTAAATATTCTATGGTGAAAAGGTAGAATGAAATGGTTTTTAGCAGCAGCCTTTTCTTGCTCCAAAGGGTGAAAGATTCCAGAGGGGTCCAATCTATCAGTCTGTGATTTATAGGATTTACAGTGTGTTAGTGAGTGGCTTAGAATATGCAGAAGCCTTTTCCCTGGGCAGACTCTCTGCAAATAGTCTTCATTGTAATCGCCTGGTTTAAAAAGATGATTGTACAATACAGTTTAGATTTGACCCGTTTTGTTACTCCAGAATACAATAAGTATGTTCAGAACATGGAAGGTGTTTAATTGCTGTAATCCATATGAAAAGGATTTGCCAAGCTTTTTGCATGTATATGTTTATCATAAATCAAACGTGGTTGAGTGGCATGAAAGAAAGAAGGGATGTGAAATACAGCCATTAAAAAAAAAGATATGACCTTTGACATTAGTAATTTCCAGAACACTTTAATCCAGAGTAACTTGCAGTTCTCTTAAGATGTCTCAGTGTGAAAACCATACAGTCCAGTAACAGTAAATGCACTTTATTCAACGAAGTAGCCATCAGCAGTCACTGCTATAAGGGGGAAAAGGAAAAAGGAAATTTTGTAAGTAAGATTTTGTGTAGACTATTTTCTTCTGTTATCTTTTCCTCCATATTAACTGCCCCAAAACTAGGTTTGGACACCCCATTGTGCCTGACAGAAAGGAGGCCATCCCTGCTGGGAACAACAAGAAGATTAACACTGAGGCTACACCTTCCTGTCAGTTTACATCAGGTAAAATGCCAGAGAAAAAACACTGACTGACCCGAGGGTCATGCAAAGACTCTCTCAACTGTCTCCATCCATATATATTAGTCTCTAGAGTCGAGCCCGTATGCAAACACAACCAGTAAATCACTGGTGAAAGAATGAGATCGGGGTTAATGACCTCTGACCTCTGTCAGAGATTTTTGGGAGCCCCTGTGGGATTTGACTCCGTTCAAAGCGCACCGATGGAATGCGCATGAAATGAAGGCCGATGCAGGGGCAGGGGTTTTCTTATTAATTAGAACAGCCTATTCCATAGGCGTCAGCGAAAGCCTGACGCTTCCATCGTCTCATTACCGTCACGCTATTCAGCAGCTTCCTGCAGCTGTTTCTCCTGCCTCATCCGGTTCAGCCACGCGACCACCCCCCGAGGGCTGGAGTCCCGGCAAGACGAGCGGAAGAGCTGCTGAGGTCGGGTGTTTTACCTGGACGGCTCACTCTGCAACCTACCTCACACAGCTGTGAATGTACAATACAGCCCCCCCCCCAGGAGGATCTGGCCGTCTTCTTTCATCCCACTGCTGAGGAGGCGATCCGTCTTGCTCAAAAGGCCTTCGGACCGGACCGCATCCAGCGCATGTAGGAGATCTCCTCCGCCTGATTTGTGCAAACCGCACCTCTTTCAGGGAGCTGGCCCTGACTGCTCACGGGGCCGTCTCCCGTCTCCCGTCTCCCGCCTGCCACCGTTTGACGGATGCGGTGTACCACCAGTGACACTTATCCCCTTGTTCTATTCGTCTCCTTTGCACTCGAGTGACGTCCCGGCATCTGAGGCTTCGGCGTTAATGAATGAGAAGGCAGCGCCTCCGGCACCGTACATCTGCTTATCTCCCTGTCCGACATTTCGCCAAAGCTCCCATCTTGTTCCCCTCTGTGTGTATCTATCCTACTGTCATCCAGGCCTGTCTAGTATTATTCTCCTGTCTTTCCTTCGCTTTCTCTCCTCGCCTTCTTCTCTGCAAGACAGATGCTGTTTCTTGATTTGACCGCTTTTGCAGGAACGGCAGTTTGTGCCCCGTTCCAAAAGGCCAGTGTGAAGTTGATTATTCCCGCTCGATTTGCCCAATCGCAAAATGCATCGATGTCTACAAATTATTTCCCTTCATTTTTTGTCACGTGACAATTCCCATTTCCAGCTTATGCGTCCTTGTTGTTTCCTGCTGTGCAAAAATGTCAAATTAGGATGTGACCTTTTCAGCTCCTTTCTATTTCACTTTTTTCACTATGTCACTATGTCATTCCTCTCTCCATCCTGATGCTCTCCCTTTCTATCCTGACCTCAAGCTGCAGCGGCTGCATGAGTTGACTTAGTCATCCCCTCTCCGCTGATTTTCCTTCCCCAACCCCCACACCCTTCCTTATTTACTAATGATTTACAGTAACAGCTTACTTCGTGTTTTCCTCTCAGCCCGTATCACCTTCCTGACTCCCCGCCCCACCAGGTTAGATGAGCTCCTTTAATTGCCGGGTATCAATTAAAACGTAGACACCTGAACTCAGAGGGGACAGCCATCACTAGTTATCTCAGTCTCCCATCCTGGAACATAACCAGAAGGATTCTCTCCCTCCCTCTTCTCCATTCCTGACGCCACTTTAAATAGGTCCCCGCGGCGCGGGCAGTCGGCGGTGGCTTTGGGGACCGGGGAGTTAATGCGTTTTTAATGAGAACGGCCGCCGATGTGACACAGTAATGTGCTGGATTTCAGTCGGCACGCCGGAGCACTCGGTTCAAGGTATTTATCAGCTTACCACCTCTCTCTCCGCGGTAGTGGGAGAATGAGCCTCGTCCTCGGCGAAACGCCGAACCTTTGTTGCTTCTCCCCCGAAGGGAATCTTTTTAGCATCCCCCCGCCCAGCTGCTCAGACATTACGTGATGAGGGAGATAACTAATAATGTGGTGAAAGTAATTAATATTCCTCCATATATATTGTCGGCGTCGCAGAGTTTAGGCCGACTCACCTCTGGTAGAGCGTACATTAGAGCACGTTATGTTAAAGCTCTGTTGGCCCAATATTAATATATTTAGACAAAAATCCCACCACAAAGAGAAGCGACTAATAAAAGAAAACGCCTATTTCATTATTAAAGTAGTTGATTGATGGTAATGGAATTAGGGATGAAAGAGCTTCTGAGAGGTGAACTGGAGAACTCCTTTGCCTGGTCTCCGCTCTGGCAGCCTGCTAAGTGCAGACATCAATGGCTGCGTCTGATGGCTATAAAACATATATATATATATATATATATATATATATATATACACGATTCAATGCAACGGTGTCAAATAACCACACAGCTATATATATTTCAAACTTTCCACATCAGGTCACCAGAGAGAATGCAATCAGCTCCTTTACTACTTATTCTTGAAACTGTGTGCCAAAAAAAGTTTGTCCTTTATATATTAACATCTGTAACTGATGTTTCTCTTATGGAAGGTTTCAGACTTGGTCTGGGTTACCCACTGGAACTGTAGTTTGGCATTTTGCTATCAATATTTAATGTGAGGACAATAAACACAGAGCATTATATATAGGTCGCAAGAGCTTGTCCTAATTTTGCCATTGCTTTGTCTGAACTCACATTGCCCCTTGAAAAACAAGGTCGATTTTATCAGGTAGGTTGAATGTATACATGCTGGCATCTTAAAATGCCCGCACGTCATGTCTTTTATGTAATTTTTTTTGTTGATATAAATGTGGAATGATTTCCAATGGAGCTTACAGAAGAGTCAATCAATCAATCAAATGTATTTTATAAAGCGCTTTTTACATCAGCAGTTGTCACAAAGTGCTTTCACAAAACAAACAAAAAAAGAGTAGGATATCATCCAAAACTAGTCAAAGATATGGGTCCAAATGAAGTTGTTAGTTTCAGTATAGGGAAATCATGTTCACCGCAATTAGACTGAAACTGCCTTTGATATGTCTATTTGCATGAGGGGCTGTGTGCATGTTTGTCTTTGTGAATATGGGTGCGTGTCTCCCCTCGTGTTCGCTTCAGTAGGCTCATGCGTCCTTCTGAGTCTAGCTGTGTGTGTGGTTGGGATTAAAGGAAACCTAACTTGTGTTGACCTTTGCTAGTGAAGTTGTTTTCACACTCATTATCGGGGTATTTTGAACGCTTGAGTGAAGAGAACGAGCCTGGCTTTTTACTTCCCCTCATCAAAGGGATTTTTTTTATATCTTCATCTGCCGCGACCCCCCCCTCTCCCCTGCTACAAGAGGGAACACGACTAGTGTTCACTGAGTAGCGCTTTTAATGGATATGTGTGAAAGGGGAAATGAAACCAATAACCTGTCTTGTATTTGCAGACTGGGTTTAATCAGGCAATGAGAGTCACTTTTGTAAATTAAGACAAATTAAAGCAATTTACACGTGTTACTAAAAGCTTTCAGTTCTTTAATGCCATCTATTTCACCACAAATAGCAACATTTCAGAAGAGACACACTTCAGGGCCATTCACAGATTTACACAATTTGCAGACGTCTATTGAATTTTGGCACTCCCCCTTATCATTTCTTTCTCTGTCCGATCTGATTACCCTTTCATATATATCTCTCCTCCTTTTCGGCCTCCAACCTTCCTCTCAAAGCCCAGTCGCTCTTTTAGTCAAAAGAAAGAAATGGAAAAAGAGATTCGGGAAAAAAAACAACCTTCACCAGGCCTCATCTCTCATGCGGGGACTCGGGCAGTGATGAATATCACAGCCTCTGTATCATTAATCAGACCCCTGTTCGTCTACTTGTGGGACGGCCATGCCTCCAAAACGCCTTAGTCCACCTGGAGGCGATATAGAGTGGGCTGGGCTGGACCCTCAAAGCTTACCGTCAACCCCCCTTTCCAGCCACTCTAGGCCCCCAGTGACAGGGCTCTTCCTCACCTGAGACGCTTCAGGGCCCAGGGCCCGCTCTCAGGACACCGGGATTGGGGGGAGCTTTGCCCTTTTTAATCCACCTTTCATCCCACCCAGTCTGAATGTACTGGTCCGTCTCTAACAAGGCATCTGTCCTTGAGAGAGCACTCTCATCATCAATCAACTGCAGCCTGGAAGACGCACAGGGAACGAGGGGAAAGGGGCGGAGGGGGAGAGAGGGGAGGGTTTGAATGGATATTGTCGGAAAGAGGAGGGGGAAAGGGATTTAACAAGAGAAGGCAAACGGAGCCAGGAAAAAAATGGGGGATGCAAATGTCATACCTCCAATAGAATACTCTCTCGCTCATACTGGAACCCAGTCCTATTCAATAATACAATAGAGTTCTCTCTCTGTTTCACTCATACCGAAAGGCACTCCTATTTAATAATACCGAAAAAATAATACGATGCGGCTGCCTTTATGAGATATCGAGAATGAGATACTTCAGGAGTGGCATTGGAAAGGGAGCGTCGTCTACATGGGAAATGCAATGAAGGAAACCACTCTTCCACCTCCCCTGTCTTCCTTCCTCCCCCACCTTAACCCGGCCCTCCACCTCTCATCCGCCAGCCTGGAACCAGTGGAAGCAGAAGGAGAGGAGTCCTGTTTACATTCTCTCTAGGACGTCTACCTGCTGTTCTGATAGCAGCCCGGTCTGGTCATCTCTTCATGTGTATTAATCCACCTGTCTGTCAATGCCCCCGACATTCCCTCTTCATTATTCTCAATACCCCGCTGCTCTGACAGGCAGGGGAAGATTGCCAGTGAAGATGGAAGCTAGATGCACTCTGTGAGTGTATGTGTGTGTCTGTGTGTGTGTGTGTTTATCGGTGTCTTGCGAGCTCGAGTCTGCATTTTTGTATGTTTTGTTTTTGTGTGTGTGTGGGTTTGTTTGTTTGTTTGTGTGTGTGTATGTGCGTGCGTTTGTTTGCGAGTGAGTCAGTCTGTGTATGTTAATCAAGAGCCTTAATGTTACGTCCAGGGAAATAAGTCAGCTTCTCTCTGACTTTGTAGCAGAGACAAGTTGTTCTGGAGACAGGCTGTAACCAAAGAGGCTGTTTTGAATGCAGACTGGTGAAAGCCTGAAAGCTATTATAGTTTTCTGTCTGTTTCACCTTCGACACTGCCAAGCTGAGAGAGAGACAGAAGAGAGAGCACAACTAGTCTTTTCTTCTTGAAAATTTCTATCCAATCATAAAAATCACAAGATATAACATAATATGTCTTAAGCACTATCTCAGTTTGTTAATGAATCTGAAAAGCACATCCTCTTAGATGATTCTGGCTTCAGATAAAGTCTTTCATTACTGGAGTGGCTAAGTAGTCTTTGAAAGCCAAACATGGACACACAAGAGCAAAAAAACTGCCTTTTCAGGAAGTCCACAGAAGTCATTTTCAGGGGGCCAAGGCAAGTCGTTACATCCCAGAATCTGTAGCAGTTTTGCAAGTTCAAACTGAAGCCAGCATGATTTAATTAATAGCTGAAGTAATTCAATTACAAAGCTGTGTTAAAAAGAGAAGTTCTGCGCAGTCCTCAGGGCTTGGCACTGAGTGTTTGAAGGCAACTTCCTCCGCTGAGCAAGGCCCAGATAGAGCAGTGGTCTCGCTGGAGGGAGAGATTGCGGAGCCACCGTTTCACACTGAATCAATGTGCTAGTTTGGGTTCTTCCAAGGGTCATGGCTAAAAGAGCAAGTCGAGTTTTCAAGAAGTTCTGCTAAAGAGTTGAAGTGCTGGATGATCCACTTATCAATGCCAGTGGCTGAGATACCTCTGCGGGGAATACGATTTTCCTCTTCTTTCCTTCAATTTACTGTCAAGTATGTGTGATAGAACAGGGTTTCAGTAAGTTTTTATGTGAGCTTTGCAGTGCTAGTTGGGCAGGGTTTACACTTGAGGCAAATTGGAATGTTAGACAATTTATGAAAAGTGTCAAATGTATTTTTTTAAGTATTTCCTTTTTTATTTTACATTTGAATCCCTTCCTGGAAGGCGTTGGATCCCGGTTCCCTGAGTAGTAAGGCCAGTGCCAAGTGGTGTCAGATTTATTTCAACAGACATGTATCCAGTAGATGGGCTTCCAGACAGTTTCTCTGAAATAGCCAAATTATTCACTGAAGTAATGTCTGATCTCAAAGTAATATAAATACACCTTCCCCAAGGCCGAACTAGCTTTAATAACAACAAAAACTTATAGCTAAGTTATTTTCAGACATTTAAGGCATGGCTAGCTAGTTACGTTATCAACTGACCTAAGAACCGGATGCTCAAATGGGAAACATGGGTCCTAACTACACTGCAACACAGAGCCCAGAAATGTACCATGTCAACGAGGTAATAATAGTGAGCTTAAATATTTTGCGCACAAAAATAAATAACAAATAAATGTCTTAAAAACATAATTTGAGCTTTAAAACCAATAGTGTCAAAATTTTACTGTGTTAAAACATAAGCACTTGCATGCAAATGTGGCCAACAATATTCAGAAAGTGAGCTGATACATATGTTTTCATTTGTTCCCTACTATGCAAAGTATTCTGACCAACCAGATAGTTATGTGTGTGTATGGAGGGATGGGGGACGGGGAAGTTACTTGTGTTATATGTGTTTATGTTTTACTGTTTTGTAATGAGCACACTGCACCAAATTCTTAGGAACGTAGTTGCATGGCAATATATTATTGAATCTTGAATCACCTGTGTAGTATATAACTGTAGTGAAAAAGTGGTTATTTGAGTATGTGTGATTTCTGTAGGCTTCATTGTGTCTGGCCATTCTCTTCTGACCTCTCTTACTGAGGTGGTTTGGCCCAGAGAAATGCTGTTCACTGGATAATATTTGTTTATCACACCATTCTCTGCAAACTCTAGATACTGTAGTGCTTTAGATGCTCTTACTGATCGAATATTTTAGAGCGTTCCATCAAAATAGTAATATTCCATGTATTCCAGTTGTACAGCAATTTTCAAATTCAATAAAGTAACAATTGTTCACATGTTGTGCCTCCGCTAGACCATAAAAAATTTGAAATAATTATTATTATTGTACACCACTTCGGTGTTACTATAGTTAGGACCCATCTTGTAGCAAGAAGGTAATTTAAGCATGGACATTGCCAATGAGATCTTTCACTAATTTAATGTTCACTGTCCAATGGGTGGCATTTTCACCATCTTTGCTCTTAATTGACCGATTCTACCTTATGACTGTGTTTGGTCAGGCTGGAGTAGGGTATTGTCTAATGCAGCTGAAAGTCCATCCACCCAGATAACTACTTTAAAATTGCAGAGGCCTACATTAGCACCATACATGAACTCCATTATGAGAAATGTATACAGGGATGTGGCCCTGTGGTCCTGGTTTGAATAGAGAAACCGGGAAAATAAACAGACCACTACGGTACCTACCTCAGGGTTGTTCAGACTACAATTCCAAATCGACCCTAGACCACCGATACGTACTGTATTTGAGATGATCTGAAAGGATTTGACAGTGAAGACAACGGCGTTCAGCTCTCCAATGATCTCTGCTTTAGGGGTCATTGCTTGTTTGCTGTTTCACACCGGGCGTAGTGTTAGAATGTTTTGATGTAGTCAAGGCATTACGGTTAGGCGTTAGTGCTTGGTTAGGTTTAAGCAGAATGGTTTGATTATTAAATGTGTTAGGTTATGTCTAGGTTAAGGTTGGGGCTTAGAGAATTGAAGAACCAATGTGTGTGTGGAATGTCCTGTATAAACTACGTTTTTTAAATGTTTGTTTTTAAAATGGTTAACGGTTTACTATCCATAATTATTGTTTTGATGAAATTGAGCTATAATGGAATGGTTAGCTCACACATTCTGTGCTACAAAAGTGATCAGGTTTTGTATGACCTCTACACCTACTGTCAAGACACGGCTTTTTCAAATTATATAATTATTGTGTAAGACATATAATTTTTACATATTCTGCACTTCTCTAGCCAGGGATTAGTCTCTGTACCATCAGACAACAAATACCCTCCCTCTGTTTCCCTACAGTTTTCTAAGAATTATGTTGCGATGAGGCTTGACCATCCCTTTTTGATTCTGAAATATCTGGACCATGTGATCTAAATTGAGTATGTACATCAGTCCTAATTTATGCATCAGTCCAGTTTTTAAGTCCATCAGTAAATACACGCAGGTTTAATTTTCAAAAGCAAAACACCTGAATGTTTCCAACATACTATAAACTGGCACAGAGATTAGGAACCAACACCAAAAATAATAATGCCAGATTCCATAATTGAACTATAATTTAATGGTTTGATTTATTTTATCTTCTTTTTCTAGAATCTGTTGTCTCCGCAGGGGCCAAAAGGCCAGGTATAAGTAAGTGAAACATTATTCATGAGCAGAATTAATGCATTCTGTCCTGGTAAATACTGTTTGAATTTCAGAGAGAACAAACCCTTTTATTCATGAAATCTCTCTTTCATTTAGGAATGTATTCACTGCAGCAGCAGGTGGATGGCACACATTCTATCTTTCTTTTTTTGCTTAGTATGTACTTAATATCAATGTGGTTCAGACATGGTCTGTGACTACATGTATGGCCATTGCAGAAACAAGCCACTTTAATGGGCTCAATACTCCGCATGCCATTTAAATGTAACACCATAGTATAGCATCCTGCTGGCAGTGTCAACGTGGTTATCTTTTACCACAGGGGACGGTTCAAAAATATATGCTCCCACTATTCAACATATGTCTCATAAATTACTAAAATGATACAGTCATTAACTGCTCATTCGTTTTTTTGCTCTAATTGTAGCAAGGACATGAGCTCCAGGAGAGTGTTTTAAGTTTGCTCAGTCTATTTTATTTATTTAGCCTTCATCTTTGAAGGGAAAGGGACATTTCGCTTTCACCCTGTTGTTGGGTCTTGACTAGGTATACCTATCACGTGTCACGGGGTATGACCTCATTTTGACTCTTTCTGTTTACATTTTCAATACATTGTGCACGCAGAGATGTCCTCATGCACACCATATTGTAAAGAGTGATTATTTGACAGTTTGTCTTAACTGTGGTCAGCGTTCACCAGTCTGGCCAGTATCTTCTGATCTGTAAATAACAGGGTGTTTTCACCCACACAAATGCCGCTAAGTGGGTGCTTTTTATCCCACTCTTTTCTGTAAACAATGGGGCCTGAATGGTGAAGATCCCAGGAGATCAACCTTTTCTGAGATTCTGTAACCATCACATCTGACACCAACAATACTGAGTATTCAAGATTTGTTTAGCCTATTGTCAGCCGCTCACGTCTGGTAGCTCGTAAAGAAATGTGCGTTCATCTTTTGATGGTGCAATAATTTTAGCAAAATGTGTTCCATTTGTAATTGTTACAATCTCTGTTTTAATTCCAATGCATTTTGTATTTTTATTTTCACTGTAAAGCACATTGACTTGCTTCTATGTATGAATAGTGCTATATTAAAAAACTGGCTTGCTCCATTTATTGCACCTACTACACTGGGTGGTCCAGCTATGGCAATGAGGTCGGTTTTGTTTCTTTTTAGTTGGCATATGAGGAAACCAAATTATTTCTTGGACAATATGTGGTCTGGAGTGGGCATTTATTGTTAGATGTTATATTCTATTGACATGTGACTGAGATACACTTGCGCTCATAAGTTTGCAAAGCCCTGGCAGATATTGTGAAATTTTAGCATTGATTTGGAAAATATGACTGAGCATGCAAAAAAATCTTTCTTTTATATAAAGATCATTTGAAGCCATTAATTATCACATAGTTGTTTGGCTCCTTTTTAAATCATAACGATAACAGAAATAACCCAAATTGTCCTGATCAAAAGTTAACATACCCTTGAATGTTTGGCCGAGTTGCCAGAAAGAAGGCTTTACTGCACCAATACCACAAAAATGCCTGGTTACAATATGCCTGACAACACCTTGACACGGATTTTAAGCGCGCCTTATGGTCCGAAAAATATGGTAATTAAAAACAGGTGTCCATGAACCAAATAAGGAAAACACAGCATTAGATCTCAATGGCACGATGTGACAATATCATTTAAGAAGTTTTGATAAGCCACAGGCAGTAGGTTCATAAAAGAGTTTGCAACCATTTGCACTAGCTTGATTAAAACACCTGCAGGATTTAGTTGTTAGACCCCAAGATAAAAAAGAGTTTGTTCAACTCAGACAGCAGCAGCCTACCAAGCTTTCTAGCCATGTCAGCAGTCTGCAATGCAATGCAATGAGAAAAATGACCGTTCATCCCTACCACCGGTAAGCACTGTTGATGCTCTAAGTCAGTCCATCTTATTGCCATCATTTTATAATGCCTCATTATTAATGCCTTTCAAACAGGGTGGAATTGAAAAAGTTATGTAGGCTGTTTAAAATGGGTTGGTGGTGAGTAATTAAGTGTATATATTTAAGTCAACTGGAACAAAAAAGTTATGTTGTCTTTTTTTATAATTCTAATACTGTTACTGCACTGAGATGATTGTACCCTGATGCTATTTCATCGTGTTTCGGACAGGGTCTGGGACTTTGTTTATCTAGATGTTGTTTACTTTTCATTTGTTACTTCGTGTTTGCATGTGTTACAATGTCACTAAGACTAATTTGCAACGTTTGTAAATTAAATCGTTTTTAGTTGATGGAAGACATTGATATGATTTTCTCTTCACAGAAACATTTTCAAAAAGGGTATGTTCAATAATACTAAAAGATATAAATATATAAACAATATGTGGTGGAAGATAATGGATTATCTATTTAATTGCCTCTCAGGGCAGCTGGAGTGTCGCCTGACTGTGCATCACAAAGCTAAACAAATAGCTACTTAGCCAAATAGTTCTTTAAACAGAATATTAACACCAACTGTTAAATATGCAAAGCTATATTACAGATTGTGCACAGAGAAAATTACTTAAACAACACAGCATTTACACCACAGCTCATATCAGCTAACATCAGTCCAATACCCCAATTTTCTAAAATCAGATAATAATCCAGCTGTCCGTAGCATATAGAGTAATTAATCTGAGGAACTTCTGTTGCCAGTCTGAGTGAGCAGTTTTCATATTTGGGAGTAAAGAAGACAATCTGCCACCTTCTGGTTCAGGGGATTTTATATTTACTACTTGTGCAATGAATACCCAACATATCACCTACAGTGTTCCTTACAAAAAACTGCCCTGTATGAACGCAACCTTCACTAATCGAAACTTGGCTGATAGAGGGGTTAAGTTGACCTCTTAAAGTTAACCACACTGTGAGCCTTATAGCTTCCTATGTTTTTATAACAGCACTGTTTAGTCTTACAGCTTTTCTAGCTTCCAATGTTTTTATATTCTATTTCTTTTTTCCTATGTTTTGTTATCATGCTGAATTTTATATTTCTCTTCTTGATTTATTTGATTATTAAATGTATATCTTGGGGGTGGCATGGTGGTACAGTGGTTAGCACTGTCACCTCACCGCAAGAAGGTCTTGGGTTCAAATCCCCTGTTGCCCCGGCCTTTCTGTGTGGAGTTTGCATGGTCTGCGCGGGTTTGCTCCGGCTTCCTCCCACCGTCCAAAGGTCATGCGGACTAGGTTAATTGGTGACCCTACTTTGTCCTTAAGTGTGAGTGTAACTGGTTGTTTGTCTATGTGTGGCCCTGCAATGGGCTGGTGGCCTGTCCTGAGTGTACCTCCGCCTTTCACCCGATATTAGCTGGAATTGGCTCCAGCCCCCCACGACTCTGTACGCAGGAGACGTGGTTGACGATGGATCTGACTGTTTTGATTCTATTGCATTATTTCTATTTTCACTGTAAAGCACTTTGAATTGCTTCTATGTATGAATTGTGCTATATAAATAAACTTGCTTGCTTCACATGTTTGTAGAACTTATCCATCCACCTGTTGAAGTCATTAAATTGGAAATGATTAATAAATGCACACCCCTGTCTCTGTAGGATTCTCAACTTGACAGTGCCTGTCAAAGCAAAGTAAGGCATGAAGTCCATAAATCTCCGTAGACCATTTGCCAAGGCATATTTCTGCTTTGATGTCTTCAAACTTTGAACTACTAGGCCTAAACACCAAGTGCATTATTTGCAAAAAAAACCCCTACTGTTTAATATGTGGCTAATCGTGGGAACATCATGATGGTTGGGACGCTTCTCACCAGCAGGGACTGAAAGACTGTTCAGGATTCAGGGCTCTGATTGAAGATGAACACAGCAAAGTACAATGTGGTCATTGAAGAAAATCTGAAGATAATCTAGCTTGCTTAACAGTGCTGTTCATGACGCACTCATTCATATTAATATTAATTACATTCACTGCGCAGACCATGGTAGCATGGTGTCGCGGCTGGGCTTTTGCTATTCATTAACCCTGGTGCGAGGACCAGGGACTAGGCTGTGCTACCTCTTCGGCACGCATCCCTCAGCTGAACTGGATGCTGGAAACGACTCACCAAGCTCCTCTCCAGTCAGCAAACAGAGGCGGTCGTGAGAACTGTGAATCTTGTAAGACATTTTGACCCAGACGTTTTTGCCCTCCTTAGTGCTGCGACGCATCTTCCATAATTGATCTCATCTGTGCCATGTTGAATAATTCAAATGTGGATTTGTACGTCCACTAATATAGTTTTTTTTACCTCCTATAATCAGGATCTTGTTGAGTACAAGAGCTTCCAGTGTTGCGTGTTGCAGTGTTGCGTGCAAGGACATTTAATTGGTTGTTTATTGCTACCGTTGTCATCTTTCACTCTCTAATAGCCAGTTTTATAGAAATCCCCTACTTAGTTCTCTGCCTATAACCTGTTTCAGTTTAGTCCCCTACTTAGTTCTCTGCCTATAACCTGTTTCAGTTTAGTCCCCTACTTAGTTCTCTGCCTATAACCTGTTTCAGTTTAGTCCCCGGCCTACGACCCATTTCAGTTTAATCCCCTACTTAGTTCTCTGCCTATAACCTGTTTCAGTTTAGTCCCCTACTTAGTTCTCTGCCTATAACCTGTTTCAGTTTAGTCCCCTACTTAGTTCTCTGCCTATAACCTGTTTCAGTTTAGTCCCCTAATTAGTTTTCTGCCTATAACCTGTTTCAGTTTAGACCCTACTTAGTTCTCTGCCTATAACCTGTTTCAGTTTAATCCTCTACAGTGTGTATGCAAAGGTTGCATGGATTGTCTACAGTAATTAAATATATTTCTATGTAAAACCACCATGTGACATACAATACGTCTGGGGTGAGTGTATTACATGGGGACGCTATAGGCCTTTCTTTTAACCTTCATCTGACCAGAAATGTCTTGTTGAGATTTAAGCGTCTGCTTCATCAGCCAAGACAAGTTGAGTGCTAGTAAAAGAAGGGGTTGTCATATTATTTGACGTGTCAAAGAGTTATTGTTTATGTGTTTTCTTGTGTGAGCGTCCGTCTGTGCATTTGTGGGAGTCGTGTTCTTGCTGAGGTAGGGACATGTGAATCGATCTTGTGGCACCATTGATGGCTGATGAGCAATTGTGGCTTTGTGATTTATTAACCATGTCAGGGAACGGATGATGGGGAGGTTTTTGCCTTTGTCCTGTGTACGTGTGTTGATTTTTCTCTGTGTGCTTGTCTTGATTTTTCTCTGTGTTTCTCTAGATTTTTCTCTGTGTGTGTTATTTTTTTCTGTAGGCATGATGATTTTTCTCTGTGTGCTTGTGTTTATTTATTTCTGTGCATGTGTTGATTTTTCTATTTTTCTGTGTGCGTGTGTGCACTATTGTTCATTCTACTTGTCGTTGCCCTTCGGTTGCACTTCAGTTCTCCCTGCTTCCTGTCTACCAAGTCAACCCTGTAGCTACAAGAAAATCTTAGACAATGTGCAGTCAACCTACAGTGACATTTTAAGGCCCTACCTTTAGATAGTGGTTCAATCTTTCCAGTTTAGGGGCTGTATTCACAAAACATCCTAAGGCTAAAAGTAACTCATAAAAACGATGAGATTGTCAGTACTAACCTTAGAACAAAATGTTTGGCCTGTGAGTATTTTAGTGTTTTAGTGCTTAAGCGAGCAGGAGGGATTTTGTCCAACTCCTCTTTGCAGATCTTCTCCAAGTCATTAAGGTTTTGAGGCTGACATTTGGCAACTCAAACCCTCAGCTCCCTCCACAGATTTTCTATGGGATTATGGTCTAGAGACTAGCTAGGCCACTCCAGGACCTTAATGTGCTTCTTCTTGAACCACTCTTTTGTTGCCTTGGCTGTGTGTTTTGGGTCATTGTCATGCTGGAATACCCATCCACAACCCATTTCCAATGCCCTGGCTGAGGGAAGGAGGTTCTCACCCAAGATATGACGGTACACGGCCCTGTCCATCGTCACTTTGATGCGGTGAAGGTGTCCTTTCCCTTTCGTAGAAAAAGACCCACAAAGCATAACATTCCTACCTCCGTGTTTGACAGTGGCGATGGTGTTTTGGGGATTTCAGATCTTCACGGCGTAGTGTGTTACCAATTGTTTTCTTGGTGACAGGTTGTGACAAGTCTATGCAACTTGGCCGCAATGACAATTCTCATCTGTCAGTAGAATACTACATCAATCAATAAACGCCCTCTCCAATCCCCGTATCATCTGACTAATCATTTACTTTTCTCATTCACCAACTACAAGGAAACAAAACCGACTTCATGGCCACAGGTGGCCCACCTGGTGTAGCTGGTGCAGTAAATGGGACACAGAATTGCACGAATTATTGCGCCCATCTTAAAAAGGTGCCAGTCATGTAAGAGACTGCCAATTGGCTGAACATATCTAGACTAGTCAGTATGTCATTCAAGGTTTCATGTCTAATCAATGACACCCAACATTTTTATTTATATCTTCATTTCAATATGGCAACATGACACATCCACCTACAATATTGCTAGGATGAATTCACTGACAAAGACTCCTCCCCTATCAGCCAATCACTCTGGGCATAGTAAGTAGGCTTGTTTTTGGAACATGACTTAATCCATAGCAACAAGGCCCACACCGCCCTTTCTTTTAGCTAAAGCCCATTCCTTAGAAAAAGTTGGTCTTAGCAGCTTAGTGAATTGGTTTTAAGAGGAAACTCTAAGCTAGGAACTTGTAGTGTTTGGTTTAGAGTCCTCCTATTAGTAAGATCAAATGCTTTGTCAATACAGCCCACTTATCTTTCTATTGCTTTTGGGCTACATCTTTGTTTTACGGGTCGCTGTAGCAGCAAAAACGACCCAGTCATAATGAATTGTTTCTTTAGATGTCCAATTTATATATTGCTGTCTTAGATTGTATGTCAACATCACACATTGCATATCCTATGGGCTATATTGTCCTGTATCAGTGACCTTTGCTTATAAAGTACTAGTATATACTACTGAACTATACGCTTCATCCTAGGCATGGTTAAGGTGGTCTAACAAACAATGGTTATTCATGTTTTGTATCTCATTTTTGATTTGTTATTCATTGTATTATTTGTGGCTATGTTGCTCTGTGATCTCTGTTATCCCAACATCATTGTTACAATAACAGTTAAACTTTGAAATTAGAACACGGGAAAGATTTTTCATCATAAACTGAGCACTACTTGAATTACAAAAACAATAAAAACTTTTGCAGCTGGGAAAGCCTGGCATCATTCCAGTTTGAATTATATCACTGAGTAAAGATTAAAAGCATGAAATTATACTTTTTTACATATTTCATCAAATCGCCCACAGTCTATATCCTTCTTTCTCTGATAAGTTCTCAAGAACGTGGATTCTGAAGAGGAAAGAGGCCAATCTATGCTGTACAGAAAATACTGTATTCAATTGGTGTTGGAGAACTAAATTAGACACCTAAATAAACACATTTCCTTATGATAGGGTCATTAAAGGAATGCACATTTGACAGTCTGTATTGGACTAAGCCACGTACTAGTTATGTCAGTCTGTAATGGACCAAGCCACTTACTAGTTATGTCAGTGTGTATTGCACCAAGCCTCCTACTAGTTATGTCAGACTGTAACCAAACCTCCTACTAGTTATGTCAGTCTGTATTGAACCAAACCTCCTAGTTATTTCAGTCTGATTTGGACCAAGCCTCCTACTAGTTATGTCAGTCTATATTGGACCAAGCCACCTACCAAGCGGACCAAGCCACCAGGCCAGTTCTATAGCAGTATCTGCCCTTATCTGCCCTATATATTTACTATTCATGTGCACCGGTACCATCACACATGATCAGATAGTGTTGTGTACTGTTCACATGTCTTGAATATATTATTTTCCATTTCTATTATTTTAATATTGACTTGTTTCCATTTTCTTATTATTTTTACTTACTGCATTGCTTGGACCGGTGGCATAAGGTTTTTACTATACATCTACTGTAGGTACATCTGCATTTCTCTGCTCATGACTAATAAACTATGGAAATATTTCCTTGTATATTGCAATATCCATTCTTATTTCCATTTCAACAACAACCGAAGTTGCCATTATTACAACAGTAGTGTGCAGAACATGCAACTCTGAACAGTTTTATTTCTCTCACACTAGAAAAGTACACAAAGGGAGTTATTGTCAATATCGAGAACCATCCAATACGTTAATGTAAGCCCTATGTAAATAAGATAATGCCATAACATTGAATGAATATATTCCAGTTGAGATTATCAAAATATATGGGAAAAGAATTTGCTAAGTTATATGATTGATCAATCCACCACTTTGGAATGCCGAACCCCTGAATATGAGGATTCCTATGATAACATGAGGCCAAATAAAGAATAATAGATAATAATGCTTACAGAAAAATGTTTTTTATGCTGACAAAATATGCATGGCCTTAAACAGCATTTTAGTCAATCAATCAAATTAAATTATATAGCCCTTTTTACATCAGCAGTCGTCACATAGTGCTTTTACAAGACACCCAGTCTGAAACTCAAGAGGGGCTGAAATTCAGCAAGAAACCTAGAGAAGGACCAGGCTCAGGGGTGACAGGGGGGAGGTTGGAGGGTGGTCAGCAGAGTAGGAGCTGGGATAGTCAGGTATCGTCTTGATCTGCAACACAACCAGGATGACTTTGGACAGGTACCGCAAAAGTCTTTCAAGAGCCTGGTTCGTCATCAAGTAAGAGCTTTGTAGATGCTTGAATCTTATTTGTCTAAATCCATTAGGATTTTGACAAACAATTAACTAACTACAGTCTGCAGTCAATAGTATACGCTTTTCAAATCTCTAACTGAATAGGCTATTCATTACCACAAAATATTAATACATACACTGCTGGTGTTGTAGGAATATGGTGTGACAACTAGGCATGGCAGATGACACAATTCACTCTCTCTTCCAAACACAATAAGAAATTAAGCAGAGAAATGCAGACTAGCTGGCAAAACAAATCGACCGCAGACTGATAGCCTGTTGCAGCAGACAAACATCGAATTATAGTTTTCAGAACTCTGCACACAAGGCACAAAATGTGCTGCAGAATCATGGATGGGATTCAGAATAAAATCTCTGCAGTATTCCCCATCTCCCATTCCCATCGTGTCCTGTGAGAAGGACTGTAAGTACTGTGAAAGGATTCTGGACACAAAGAAAGACACGTTTTATTAATGCAACACCAGATTGCTATTTAACATTTTAGCTTAGCTTTTGAATTAGCAAATTATGTAACAGAGCTAATTTTGTAACATTACTCAAAAAAGACAATCAATGTGTTCACTTGGCGAGTTATATTAGCTATCTGAAACAATAAGTATATACAATAGGAACACCATCATAGAATAGGAATGACTAGCATATATATCAAAGGGATGTTGTAGCTATATTTAAACTTTTAGGAGTAGTCATGTCTTTAAAAGTGTAAAAAATATTAAAATGTTATTGACGATGTTACAGTTACATAGGTTTATTCTTTTTGCTTACAGCTGTGATGAAGCTGAACTATGAATAGCTGGAATTGCTAGCTAATGTACAAATATTGATGTTATCAAATGATTTCTAGCAAGTTTAGCTAAATTAATTATTGAATGTGATGTAGCTTGCACTCAGTGTTCACTACAAACTAGGGGTGTTGCGAAATACCGGTATTGACGATAACCGTGATATAAAAAAAATGTAATATTGATATCATGTTAAAACTACAAAAACTAAACTAAAGTTGTATTTTTCCAATAACGCTGCTCGGTTTTTCAAACTCATTCATGTCACTTATAGACCAGTGATGCAAGTGCTTGAACAGGGAGACTGGACATATGCACTGGCATTGAAATCAACTTGTTCGCCTCACGCGAAACCATGTTAGAGATCCACAGAGGTGCCATTTTTGTAGCCTATTTTCATGGAAATGTTTTTTCCATAGTTCACACATTGTCCAACGATGCATGTGCTTAAACTACGAGTCTGGACCTTTACATTAGCGTGTGAATTAATGCCTTTTCGTAGCCTATTCACTAGGTGAAAATGTTTCGTATTTTTCCCAAAACTCCTCTCTGTGTGGATCTTTGGTTTAGCAGGTTGCCATCTGGTTGTGTTCTTTTTTTATGCTTACATTTTTTCATTTGTAGACTCTCTACTGCCATACACTCATATTTTGAGTGTAATTCATTTGGCAAAAAGATAAAAACAACCACTTTAAACAAAGTTGAAGATAAAAAATAATAGAAACATTTTCTACAGACAACTGTGAATTATTTTGGCCACGATAATCATGTAGTGAACATCTAATATCGTAACAGCCCTACAACAAACAGCAATAACATTAGACATGTTTTACAGTAAAAAAAATGCATTAAGACTAGATGGTATTTTCAATATTTCAGATGCAATAAAATTACTAGGTATGTACATTGTTTTTCATCGTTTTCAAGAGAATTAAGAAGTCAGATCATACAAGCCTGAAACGAGGTGCCAATGGAAAGCAAGCTTTGAGGAATGAATTGGAAGAGAAGGAGGGTGTTCTATATGGGCAGAGTTTTCCTTGGCAGAGCTTCCCTGGTTGGACCTTAATTGTGTACATAAAACTTCTCTTCAAAAATATTGTTAAGAACGCAGATTAGCTCACTCTTGCAGTCCAAGGGTACTGTAGAACAGGACAGGCTCATCCACCATTTGGAAAAGGCAGGAAGGCTATTGCTGGTTAACGCCTCAAGGAAATTAAATGGAACAGGGCATCTATTGAATTTAGAAATTATATGTTGAAATAAATGCAATATAACAATCAAAAATGACGTTTGCATTATATTATAATAATTTTATAATTAAGAAACAATATTTCTTAATCATTCATTTTCTTGTAGGGGTTGAAGCGATTAGCAAGCCTATTCAATTAATCTCTGGAAAACAATACTTCCCTTGTGGATAGAAACGAAATCAAAAAGTGGTTGAACATCACTTTTCTTGCATCTTTTATGAACTTTCATGAAATTTGATTGTCCCTGAAACTTTACCAGACAGCTGCTGTGTCCAGTCCACTGTCTGTGACCCTAAACTTTAAATTTCATAGTAATTTCCACTGATTGCATACCATGGTGGGGAACCTCAGATAGTGCTGCTATTGCATTTGAAAAGGACCATAATTTCTTGTGCAGCTTCGTCAACATCATCTTTTTATTATTTGGAAAGTATGTCTCTTCCAGTAATAAAGGTTGTGAACCTTGCTCTAGTTTCTCTCAATCTCTCTCCACATCAGGTTCTCTGTCTCTCTCTCGCTCTCCCTACATCTCTCTATCTACATCTCTCTTTCTCTCAGCATAATACAGTTGCTCGCTAATCATAGACTTCAATAAAGCACCCTGGAAATTGCAATTTACTGAATTGTGTGGGTGGGAAAAGGCAAAGGAAGGGAGAGCGTGAGCAGTGGTTCAGTTTCAAATTAAACAGTGGGAAATTTCCGTTCCAACGTTATTGCAATTACTGTGTCAGATGGAAGATCAAAACAGATTTGAGCAACTCATCTTTAGTTTGTGGACTATTGGAAGTAATCCACTGAAAAGCCTTCTCCCTCAATCTGACAGACAACCGGCGGGTCAACTGGCGGGTCAACCTTTAGGGCTGACTTCTGAGCAAGGTGTAAATGTAGTGTCTGAAATGCTCTCATTTGAATAGTCCAGCCCATTTTCAGCATACCATTTGCATGCTATTCCTGATTCAGTTTCCCAAGGTTTCTGGCCACTGAAGAGGTGTCATAAATCATATCAACCATTTCCCACTCAGACCCAGAAATAATCGGTTTGTCCAAAACTATCATCATCACTTTACTGCACACTGAGTCATGGTTTTACACTTTGCAGTTTCGCAAATCTGGGGTGAACTCAGTCATCGTTTTGAGACTTCTCAATATGATGGAATATACTTACTGTAACTTCCAAAAGAGCTGTAGATATTTTAGGGGTTTAAGGGAAAAAATATTGGTTTCCCAAAAAAGGCTTCTTTCACTGGGACAGCAGTGTCTGAAGAGCCCGTTTTTAACACAGTCCCTTTGAGTGGATGACAGTCCTCACTTCTACAGTGGTAGGAGAGAGGGATGATAGAAAGGCAGAGAGACTGGCTAGAGATAGGGAAAGAGAGAGGGAGAAAGCAATAGACGGAGAGGCAGAGAAGTGACAAAGGCGAGTCTGAAGGTGAGGCAGAAGTCTTATCTCCTTCAACTCTCTCTCACATGTCAGCCAGCGTTGACAGCACTATGAGATGTTATTGTGCCCAGCTGGGTGGTTTCCCGTGTCTGTCTCGAACTTCACCAAACACACTGACACACATATTTCAGGATATCTCTATCGTTGTGGGGACACAGAAAAGTATTGTCCCGTTCAATATACTATATTCCCATAACCTAACCCTAACTGTAATCATAACCATAAGCAACACATGCACTGAACTCTTAACATTAGATTAACACTAACTCTAGTAGTAACCCTTACCCCAAATGTAACTTTCACTGCAAGTTTAACCCTTAAAACGAAAACATAACATTTTTCCTTATGGGCAAACTGGAGGTTTAGCATGTTTTACCACCGTGATGGGGAATTTTGGAACACACACACACACAAACTAAATATTCACAAGCACACGGACACACCTATTTCAAATATCAATATCTGTTGACGTACTCTCTTCAACGGTGTCATTTTTATTTCGGGTCTCACGCCATCCTTTGGCGGAGATCCTCTTGATGGAAACAGTTCATGCAGTCGTTGCCTGAGATCTAAATGAATGCAGATCACATACTGTACCAGTTTATTATGATGATTATCATTAGTTACCATTCAGCCCTCCCAGCATCACAGCCCCACCAGATGTGTTTTAGCTCAGTAGCTCTCCGAAACCAATCAAATTCAATCAAATGTATTTTACCGAGCCCTTTTCACATCTGCGGCGGTGCTTTGTAAATACCCAGCCGAAAAACCAGAATAGCACGAGAACCATCTCAATAGCTAGGATAACTTCTTAGAAAGCTATGCTGGGGAAATTGGAAACAGGGCTGATTGCGCTGATAAGGCCCCGAACCTTGGGACCTTGGGAATCCACTGGGTTGTCAATCAATCACTGTTACCGTGGCTGCTACCCAGCAGAAGCCACCTTTGACAAGGAGAGTGCAGAGTGCTCCCATTGGATTACATGATTGATCCAGTGCCCTTTGCCATTTAGAGGCCCCTTAATTTAATCACTGAGGCATAAGGGACAACAGCCACCAGTGAAAGTGAATGGAGAGGGACAAGCAATATGCGCACGTTTCTGTGCCGATTTGAATGCGTCGTTTTGTATGATGGTACTTGAGAGTGTAATTGGGTGTTATTGCGAGACAGTGAGTGGAGACGGCCGCTGCGTTTTTGTGATGGTGATATGCTTCTGAGAGCGCACGAGTGAGATTGAGGAAGCAGGCGGCTGTGAAAGGGAACGAGCGGAGTGTGTTTGTGTGTGTACGTGTTGATCCGCGGTGTTTTATGCGAAATAGGGCGACGGGGCAAGGCACCGTGGTGTCTGCACGGGGGCCTCAGGCTGTTTCCATGGGGACTTGAAGAGCAGCTTCCCTCCGAATGACGAGTTCACTTACTGAAACACACACACACACACAGACACACTACTTGGCGGATGCCAAGAAGTGTTAAGCTAGTGGTATGAATTTTTCACCTTGGCAAACAGATGCACAAACCATTGAAATCCACTGGATTGACTGGTCCACTTCTGGGTAATGTCATCTGAGTCTATTTACAGGTCAGTCGGTACACTACCTGGTTTTACTACCCGGTTTTAGCTTTGCTTTTGTGGGTGCACTTGCAATGGCCCCCGGCCAGCACCTTACACACTAATTGACTTGCTTATAATGCCTGTTCTATTCATTCTATTTCTATGGCATTGGAACCTTTACACAGTGACTTCAAAGAAGAGGTTCAGAGAGAGGATGACAGTGATCTAGATGCTCACAAACCTCCACGCTCTCTTTCCTCCTCTGTGAAGTGCTGTTTGCCTTTCTCCCATGGTTCAGCTGTTTGTTGGTTTTCTTTTGGTTGACTTATGATGCTGCGATTACAAAGAATGGCTTATGCCCTGGTTGACATGACTTCACCCCTTCTATGGCGTGCAGACTCGAGTTTAGTGGGTTAGAAGTGGTGATCAATTGGTTTCCATCTTTAGAAGTTCTCTTTCTCCCCGCTCTCTGTTCACTCTCTATCTCCTACTCACTCCCTCTGACCGTCTTCTGACCCTGGCTCCTTCTTGCACGCAGGGTCTCCCTCTCGCTGCTCATAAACAGCTCATGTACACCATCTCATATGTTATCTGTCCTTGATCCTGGTAGACAGTGGTGCACAGTGGCCTGTTGTTTGTCTACGGACTGGTCATCAGCCAGTTCTCTAGAGAGAGGAGCAGTTCTTTAACGTGGGCTAGAGAGATCCAGCACTCTAAGCTGCTACCTCTGATGCTCAAATAGCGCAGTGTTGGTTTGAATCGGGCCTATCTATTTCAGTACACTCCTCTGTCTGTCAATTTCCTCGATTCAATAAAGCTTTAATGCCAAAAACATACTTCAAAAAATACTATAGCGGTGAGGTTCTGTGTCCGACCTATAGAGGGTGCCCTTCTACAGCACAATGTCAAATGTCACCTCACTCTCATTATAGATCTTAGTAAAACACACTTGCAACAGGCTTGCACGCAAACACACACATACAGTACTGCACATTAACAGTGGGAGAGTGATGGACTCTGAGATGGATTAACAGATCATTCTGAGAACATTGGGCCAAAAATAGCTTTCTAGTTAAAATGTGTGGTCTGAGTTAATGAATGAGTAATGCAGGACCAAATGTTCTCTCAGTGCGTGGGTGTGCGTATTTGTGTATGTGTGTGTGTGTGTGTGTGTGTGTGTGTGTATATATATGTATGTACCTGTGTGTGCATGTGCGTACACTTGCTTAGTGTTCGTGTTAGCAAGTGAAAATCAGCCAAAGGATGAGTATGCGGTGTTCTCATTTCTCATCGCCCAGCAATGGTTCTCCTCGGCAGTGGCACACAATGTTTGAATGTTCTGCCCAGAGGCACGCTCGCTCGCTCACCAAACATCTCGGGACCATGTCAAAATCTCTGCATTTTAAATCTCCTGAATTATTTAGCAATTTGTATGGTTAATATTTTAATGTGTTTTCAGGGCTTTTTCTGTGGTCTTGATAAAGTTCATGTTTAAAGAGATTTCCTGTAGTCCAAGCGGTGGCTCAGAAGGGTTAAAAACACTAGCAGCTATGTAGGGAGATGCGTCTACCGACTACTTTCACCATCGATGAATCAGATAAAACTAACAAAAAATATTGTGCAATAAAACTGATTTTGTTACAAAAAAAATCCACAACGCTTTCAGTATAATAACTTGAGATGGCAGCTATATTCATTTAGTTGGAATTCCTCCAGAATAGCACTGTGTGCTCAATGAATCAGTAGAAATAAGCAAATAAAAATAGGTAACAGTAGGACCACTGTCAGAAGCACCAGGGCACATGGTGGGTGGGGGACCCATGCTCGGCCACTTTGATAAATACATATTCTTTGCATTTCTATTTTATATTGTGTTGGTCTATGTGCCTATCATAGTCAGACATCGGCTTTGAGGTTCCTCTATGCCCAGTTCGGCTTCATCTGCATATATACCGCATTGTAATTTTTCACCTGGGGGACAGCATTTTCCCAGCCCGGCGTCACCACGCTACGCCAGTAGGACAACGCAGAAACTCATATACCTGCTTTTTAAATTATCTGATGTAGAACCAAGTACACACAACATCACTATTGAAATGAGTGGGCAGCATTTTGGTTTCCTTTCACTCATGCTATTACCCATGAATGTTGTGCTCCCATAGGTGCAGGGCATTGCCGTGTCAAACGGAGGTGCGACGCACATAGCCGCCGAGGTGCTGAGGCTATGGGGGGGTGGCGGTTACTGCTGCCTCCCCTCAACTGGGTACAAAATCTTACATTTGCAACCTGATTCTCTCCACATCAAACATATACAGTGGGGAGAACAGGTATTTGATACACTGCTGATTTTGCAGGTTTTCCTACTTACCAAGCATGTAGAGGTCTGTAATATTTATCATAGGTACACTTGGACTTTGAGAGATGGAATCAAAAATCCAGAAAATCACATAAAAAAAATTAATTAGCATTTTATTGCATGACATAAGTATTTGATCATCTACCAACCAGTAAGAATTCCAGCTCTCAATGACCTGTTAGTTTTTATTTAAGTAGACCTGTTCTCCACTCATTACCTGTATTAACTGCAAATGTTTGAACTTTTTACCTGTATAAAAGACACCTGTCCACACAATCAAACAGACTCCAACGTCTCCACAATGGCCAAGACCAGAGAGCTGTGTAAGGACATCAGGGATAAAATTGTAGACCTGCACAAGGCTGGGATGGGCTACAGGACAATAGGCAAGCAGCTTGGTGAGAAGTTCAAGATGACGGTCAATCTCCCTCGGTCTGGGGCTCAATGCAAGATCTCACCTTGTCGGGCATCAATGATCATGAGGAAGGTGAGGGATCAGCACAGAACTACATGGCAGGACCTGGTCATTGACCTGAAGAGAGCTGGGAGCACAGTCTCAAAGAAAACCATTAGTAACACAGTACGCCGTCATGGATTAAAATCCTGCAGCACACGCAAGGTCCCCCTGCTCAAGCCAGCGCATGTCCAGGCCCGTCTGAAGTTTGCCAATGACCATCTGGATTATCCAGAGGAGGAATGGGAGAAGGTCATGTGGTCTGATGAGACAAAAATAGGTTTTTTTGTCTAAACTCCACTCGCCGTGTTTGGAGGAAGAAGAAGGATGAGTACAACCCCAAGAACACCATCTCAACCGTGAAGAATGGAGGTGTAAAACATTTTTGGGGGATGCTTTTCTGCAAAGGGAATAGGATGACTGCACCATATTGAGGGGAGGATGGATGGGGCCATATATCGCGAGATCTTGGCCAACAACCTCGTTCCCTCAGTAAGAGCATTGAAGATGGGTCGTGGCTGGGTCTTCCAGCATGACAACGACCCGAAACACACAGCCAGGGCAACTAAGGAGTGGCTCCGTAAGAAGCATCTCAAGGTCCTGGAGTGGCCTAGCCAGTCTTCAGACCTGAACCCAATAGAAAATCTTTGGAAAGAGCTGAAAGTCTGTTTTGCCCAGCGACAGCTTCGAAAGCTGAAGGATCTGGAGAAGGTCTGCATGGAGGAGTGGGCCGAAAATCCCTCCTGCAGTGTGTGCAAACCTGGTCAGGAACTACAGGAAACATATGATCTCTGTAATTGCAAACAAAGGTTTCTATACCAAATATTAAGTTCTGCTTTTCTGATGTATCAAATACTTATGTCATGCAATAAAATGCTAATTTTATATGTTTTATATTCCGTCTCTCACAGTTGAAGTGTACCTATGATAAAAATTACATGCTTTGTAAGTAGGAAAACCTGCAAAATCAGCACTGTATCAAAAACGTGTTCTCCCCACTGTAGGCAGAGAATATTGCATTTTATCTACCAAGATAAGAAATTAGTACCTGCAAGTACAAGGCCATTCTGCTAGTGGCTGTCAGACCGGGATCATCACTGTCCTCCCCATGCTCTCATCTCACTTGACGCTTCCAAGCTGCTGCTGTCATTGGCACTGTTTGTAGTCCTAAAGTTAGGCCTATCAATCTTCTGCTGTGCTACAACTTGCTACAACTATTGATGACATTCTGTCAAGGACAGATTTGGCAAAGTGATTCTATACATTTCTTGTTTTTTTCTTCATCAGTTGTATCTACATTCTATTTTTGTTTTATATAAGGTTAGATAATATTCAATACAATTATATATTGTAACTCACTAGCAACCTAGATCTGATGTACTGGAAGGTTGTTTCAAAATGAATTATCAGATCACAAAAGAAAAGTAGATTTTAATCACGCATTTTGACAAAATACCTATTGCATTACCATAAAATATAGGAAATCAGTCAAAAATATATTTTTGTCCTGTGTTGGCTACACCTAAACAGACTTTCTCACACCTGGTAGGGGTATTCATTGTTGCAAAAACAATTGTTGCCACCCATATACCATTTTTTGTCATTGCTATCAATGTTAGTGGTTGCAGCCCAGCAACAGTGCATGGTCTTTGGATTATAGAAGCAGGTCCGGCTCTAGCCTTATGGGGGTCCAAAGCGACATTTGATTCGGGCCCCTTCTTTCCTATTTGTCCAGGGCTCACCAGTGGACTGGGGCCCCCTAGAGTCTGGGGGTGGTGTTTGCATGTCGGCATCAATGATACAAAAGGCTTGATGCATAAATTGCTGCAAAGTCCACTTTATTTTCCCTAATAATAACCTAAATACTCCCATTCAATCAACTAACCATTCTATAAAACTGTTAATGAAAAACTGCCCAGACGCCTTCTGAACTTGCTACTAACTAATGTGGCAGATTCCATGTAGAGTATATTACTGTGTGTTGCAAAGGGAATTAAAAAAGTTTTGCTGGATGCGGCAAACAATGTCTTCATGATTTCACATTATATTTGTATCTTTTCAAACTGTCCTGAGTATTTTATACAATCCATTCATTCGGCACTGAATCATTTTCCCACATAAAGTACTGCTTGTACATTACAATGAGGGGGGTACATGGGTGGAACATGCTGCTATCCCTGCATTTTGCTAGCAAATTCACATTTAGAATGCCATTCAGAATTGCCATTTGCCATTTGTACCCACACATGTATTTATCCCATTTGTAACATACAGTATATTTAATACATGTACATTTTCTGTCCTCTATCTTAATTGCGCATTTAATATTGCCATTTGTACTGCATTTGCCTTCTTTGCACATCTATACATTCCACTGGTAATACACATATCAGGTTAGATGCGAAACGCATTTCATTGTACTTTACTTGTACTTGTATGTTCAGTGACAAATTTAATCTAATCTAAATAAAGTATGACTGGATTTACCCCACAATCCCTCTCTGAAGCTAATGAGCACAAGCAGTTTTTGTATTAGATATGTTCTGTACATTCACTTATCTCTCTAACCATTCTCAATGTGCTTCACTTAATAATATTCTATACCTTATGTAAAGTATCATTTAAATATTATCAAAGTTTTGTTTATAATTTTCCTTTGAAAATGTACACAATTCAAACTAAATATACACCACAGGCTTCTAATTTGAAGGCATAACTGGAAAATTGGAAGCGTTATTGTTGCTGCCGAATCTATATAACTTCACCACAGACTTTCATTTTGCAGGCATAATATGAAAACAGTCTTAAAGCTTTTCATAAAACGATTCTGTTTTTCTATGGCAGGGCATCACATATTAGCCTCTCTGACTACAATAAGAGGAAAACACGGTGCCCTCAGTCTCAAGTGGTCTAAAGGGAGAGAGGTCTGCTGTTGCGTCTTCACTGAAAATGAGAATGTGTTCTCAGTCATATCTGATAAAAAAATGTCTTCTACCCAACCACCAACTCATGATTTTATCTGTTAAGTTCCCTGTCATTTTGAGCAGCCACCTGAAGAGACTACAGTTAGATGTCTAGGAAGAAGCAAATAAAATTGCTTATTCAAAATGACAGACTAATGGCAGGTACAGGGCCATTTTCATATAATTAGAAATAAAAAATCTTGCTAGTCATTTAATTCCAGCTAGTCATTAGGTTTATGGTCATTTCCCCCAGTCCTTCAATAAATCTAAAGTTTGGCAGGCCAGATCATAGTGTTTATAACATTTTAGTCCTGATAGGAAGGTATGGCCAAGCACCCGGATGGCACTAAAGGATTCATGGCCATAATTTGTACTGAGAGTAAATCAGTGTGCTCGAGGTATGAATCACCTAATCATGGCAGACCCAGTAATAAGCCATTTTTCACTTCAACGAATGACCCCCACGTACTACAGAAATATCATCTTACCCACTCCTGTGCCATGTGCACTTTATCTCCTGCTGCCTTGGTCATGAGAGATGAAGAGAGAGGAAAGTTGCTTATACGTCCTTTTCTCTGTAGAGGGCCTGGATGCTGTGTTGCGGTGAGGGTGGGGGGTGTGTAAGAGCGTTGTCGTTATGTTCGCTGCACTTCAATGTGGAGCTGAACACAGTCTCACTTTACACATTAGGTGCTGCTTAACGGATAACAAAATGGAACTCAAAATCATAATAAATATCAAAATTACTTCTACCTGGGTTGTTCGTTTTTTACACCGTCTCCGTTGTGCTGACCAGATGTGCGCACTCATGCTTACACTTTAACACACACGCACGATACACACACCTTCAGATTCATCACTGTCACTGCTGTAGCTGTTGGTTATCTAGCCTGTAACGTAATGTCTTTAACCCCACATACAAGGGAAGGAACCGAAACTAGCTTGTGCTACAGATCGACTCAGCGTGTTATTGATGCTCAATGTAGACTGTTTATTCATCTTAAATTTTGTCTACTGCCATTTTGTTTGTACTTCTATCTCTTTCTCTATACTTTCTTTTCTCAAAGCTGTGTTTTTGGAAAAGAAACATTTAACTGTCGGTCTATGTTGGTCGCTGGCACGATTTGATTTGTATACTTTGTCAATTACACGTGTGTTTGTGTATGTGTATGTGTGAGCGTGAGCAAGTTTTTGACCTGGCACATGTGTTGAAGAGAGATGAAGGCTTCTGTGCCGGATGTTGCAGTCTAAGCAGGTTCTCAACCTCATCCTCTGGAGAGCGGACGCGGTCTCATTTTTTTATTCTAGCAGGACCTCAGTAAGGCTGTCTCTCATTGATTCCCATGATGTTATCAAACCACTGCAGACACATTTTCTCAGTCCGTTATTTCCGCAGCGTTGTCTTATTGTTGCCTCTACATTGTAAAGCTGTTGTGAACATCCCTGTCCCCAGGCAACGTCCGGGCGCGGATGATCACTCCCCGGCGACGATGTCGTCCTTTCAACACAGTCACAAGCCGTTTTGAAGCTGTCGGCTCCCCCAAGGCTACAGTGCCTCTTGAGGAACGAGGGAGCGAGAGAGGGCGAGATGAAACCCCCTCACACTTTTAGGGATGAGGTGAAGCGTTTGTAGCCTTGGGGCTAAGAAGAAGATATTGAGCACCTGGGGCGGTAAGGGAGAGTGATGAGCAGGTGTTTGAGGGCTCTGGGTTGCAACCTCGTTCAGCACTTCGACACAGCGGGCAGATCAGAGATGCTAACAGCTTGCGTTGCTAATGTCATGAGGCTACTTTGAGGTCAGAAAAAACAGTAGGGCTTTAAAGTATCATGTTCCTTCCTTAGGTGAAACACCAAGGCTGATGCTGTATTCACATCATGCTGGAGAGCTTATGGGAAGGCCGTTTTTTCTTTAACATACATAGGAACATACATAGGGCTCAGAGGAAACAAAAGAATCGTACTTACCATTGGCAGACCAAATTTGATTCCATTCTTAGTGCAAGTGAGTTCAACATGTGTGAAAGAACAAGGTCAAATCGTACTTGAGGTCGCTAGGTGTAGTTGTGTGCTGGGGGAACGGTTATTTACATTTTTCTGTCAGTAGTTCGTATTTACCATCTAAACGTTTAGTCACTCATTGTTCTCTATCACTTCACTCTCAGATCAATTAGCTGGCGCTTTAATTCAACGTGACTCGCAGTGCACACATACATTTGACCACAATTGTTGACCCAGAAATCAAACCCAATATTCTGCCGTTAACCTGCCATTCTCTTAGATCTGAGACAGAGAGGACCACCATCTCCCTACGTCAGACTGGGTATTTTTCTCCCTGAGTGATTTCAATGACTGGAGCCATTGTAGAGTGGATGGAGACCCATTCATGTTTGTCATAACTAACCCCATGCCTATTCAAAACAATATTCAGCTGCCAAGTAATTTCATCAACCTCTTTGATCCATGAGTCACCAGTAAAAAGTCATTTTCTTATTTCCCTCCCTCTTATCAATTTTCTTTACTTTTCTCTTTCACTTTTTCTTGTTTTGCTCCTACTCGCTCTCTCTCTCTTTTTCTCTCTATCTCTCTGTCTTGTTGATGGTTCAAAATGGGAGTCCATTTGTGTCTGTGACACGCATCTTTGAGTGAGTGCTGAGAGCTCTCTGAGCCATTGGATGGAAACCATGATTGTTTGTTGAGAAAGGGCGTGGCGGCGGCTGTCGTGGTTAAAGAGAAGGACCATTAGGTGCCTGGCTTTTCATTGTCTGTGGGCAATAACTGTGTCTCAAGTGACATTTTATTCCCAGTGGACTGAGTGCATTGCTCTTGGTCAGAGCCAGGCTTATTCTATATGGCTCCAGGCAACCTATTATATGTATGTAGTATATATTTAGTCCTGCAAATTCTAGACTGGTAGACTGTTTGCTGCTGATACAGAATACCATTTAGACTGTGTGTGTAGCTTTAAAGTTCCATTAAACATAGTCATTTACAATAGACTCATAGCTAGTAGATGCTAATTATGTTAGCTTTTTTATCTTTCGCCACGCGACAGCCGTTAAAATAAAGGCTTTTGAACTTTTTCATAACAGAGTGCCATCTGCCAAATTCGTTACACAGCTGCAACTTCATTTGGTCGCTAACTACATTATTTTCCAATTGGCAGCTTTTAACTGAAGCAACATACATTGATGAATGCAGACACTTTACATTTGGTTGGTCCCTGGTATCAAACCCACTATTGTGGCATCAAATACACTATCTTTGCGTCATGATCTACCAAGTAGGATCCAGAGGGGCAGTTTATGACATTTAAGTTATCAGACTTAAAGTTCTGGGACAAAAGCCCAGAGTCTGTGAGGGTGGATTTGTCAGGCGGCATGTCATGATAACATATTTTCATTGAAAACAGAGAGTGGCTTCTCAGACAGAGATAATGGACGTCCGAGACCTCTGTGTATTCATTTCAGTCTAAAAGTGGAAATCTTCTGTCTGGATCTGCTGTACTGGTCCTTTGTGGATCCAGGCCCAAGTCTTTGTACGGGGGCGTGTCCATTCTGCCTCACTGTGATTTCATTGGAGAATGTGATTTACATGTCACATTGACTCATTTAGTCTTTATTACATATTACTGTCTGACTGCGAAGGGGGGGGGGTAGGGGGGGGGTGCGGGGTGGGGGTGCAGGGATGGAGTTCACTCTGCTTGTGTCTGTACCAGAAACCTCTCCATGGGTTTCATGGATACAGCTAGCTGCAGGGGGATATGTTGTCTAACTCTAATGCATTATATCAACCAATCTCTTTGTCCCCA
The DNA here is from genome assembly GCA_016801105.1 of Esox niger. NCBI lineage: Eukaryota > Metazoa > Chordata > Actinopteri > Esociformes > Esocidae > Esox > Esox niger. Next base: position 3,286 of record JACXGJ010005935.1, on the reverse strand, counting down.
GCCTGACGTTCATCTTCCTCCACCCGCGGTAATCCCATTTCTTCTCTCCTGACGTGGCCTTTTACCACAGATTTAATTCTGGGGATTTTAATCGGGGCGGAATCGCATTATGGTGGGTCAGGCACCTGCTTGTGTTTGTATTTTCGGTTTCTTGCGTGGTTGTGTCTGGACGTATTTGACATGTGCACTCGCTCTCCCTTTCACTTGTTTCTGCTTTCTGTCATGGGGGAGTGTGCAACTGATCTATTTCATTTCTTTTCCTACTGTTTCTGTTGTCCGTGTGTGTGCCTGCGCCAGTTTGTGTGTTTGGCAAAGTCATGGATAAACCGATAAGCTGATAAACGTGACTACAATTGTGTGTGTTTGAAGGATGTGTGTGCGTGTGCGTGTGTCTGGGTGAATTTGTGCATGCTCCTTCACTGCCTGGTATTCCGTCGTAGTCCATTCCATAGTCCAATCTATTGCTCTCCCGCTCCCACACTCTGTAACAAGGACGTACTCAATCTGGCCAGATAGGCCCCCCACAGATGATGGACATCTACACTGTGACTGGGTCCAGGCACATTCGTCTGAAAGGGTGTGATCGCAAATGACCAACAGCATCTACTTAATAATATCCTCAGAGACTGGTACAGGCGTTACCACTGGGACCGATCGCTCTTTTTCTACCGCCGTCACTTACTATACCCGGGATGGAAAGGGCACGTGGTGAAAAACACAGCGCCGATCTGTTCCCGCGGGTTTGATTCAAGCTGAGGACACGTCGCCACCCCGTCCTATTTGGGTTGTGACGAGCGGACGGTCTCTGCTGCTCATTTCACAGACATTGTTTTTCCTCTTGTCTCCCCCCGGGGGAAACTCAAATGAGCTCCTGTCAGAGTTATGCAAGTGTGTCTGGGAGGGTATGAGAGTGCGAGAATGAGAAAAAATGAATGAGACACTGCAAGGGAGAACAAGACTGCGTGTGCATTCATCTTTGCACGCGCGCGCGTTAGACAGCATGTAATAATCGTGTAATTGTGCATGTGTGCGAATCACCACCGGTCGTAGTGAGTGAGCTCTTTAAACTCCCACAGAGTCTGGGGTTCTTGTGTCTCTCACCATGACACACTGGCCGTTAGTAAACCTCATTACTTTCTTGTCCCTCTCTCAGTCACTGTCATCATCTCCCACGCGTCCCAGTTTCCTCGGCCCCCACGCTCAGGAAACACTACGAGCTACGCAGCACGTCCCAGACCTCCATCAGAACTCCGATCAAGTGGAAGATTACCCGGAACAACCCACTGTCTTGCCGTAAAAACACAACGGTGTGTTTGATGCCCTGAACATCAACGCAATACGAAACAACCTGGGTGCTGTAACTTACTGTTTTGATCCCTGACTACGTTTGGAGGGGGAAAAACTCAGAACTAAGCAAGGAATATTTTGGTCCTGTTTAGGTTTCCGGCCACTCCTTTCAGCAACTATTACATTAAAAGAAAGTATGGTTTCCCATGTTCATGTAAAACACTGCAGGGATAGACATGGCTGTCATGCAGTACCATGGAAGCATTCTTTGACAGAAGACACCGGGAGAGCCATATCTTAATGCTGACGTCACTGTGTGGGTCTGTGAAAAGAGGGTTTGAATGGCAGAAGAGGTTTGGGTGAAGGTTTGGTTTCATGTTAAATTCAACTGTGAAGTTGTTGTTTTAAAATGTTTGTTTTCATGCTTTCACCGGCCACGACACTGTCAATGTTTTACACCGAGAAAAATATATATTTTGCCAAATAATTACACCGATCAGCCAGAACATCATCTACCTAATATTGTGTAGGTCCCAGTTTTGCCGTCAAAACAACCCTGACCCGTCAAGGCATGGACTCCACTAGACCTCTGAAGGTGTGCTGTGGTATCTGGCACCATGACATTTGCAACAGATCCTTTACCTTCTGTAGGTTGCGAGGTGGGGCCTCCATGGATCGGACCTGTTTGTCCAGCACCTCCCACAGATGCTCTATTGGATTGAGATCTGGGAAATTTGGATGCCAAGTCAACGCCTTCAACTCGTTGTTGTGTTCCTTAAACCATTCCTGAAAAATGTATGCTTTGTGGAATGTCGTATTATCCTGTTGAAAGAGACCATTGCCATCAGGGAATACGGTTGCCATAATAGGGTGCACATGGTCTGCAACATTGCTTAGGTAGGTGGTACATGCTAAAGTGACATCCACATGAATGGCAGGACCCAAGGTCTCCAAGCAGAATATTGCCCCAAGCATCACACTACCACCGCTGGTTTCCTGGCTCCGCCTTCTTCCCATAGTTCCTCCTGGTGCCATATGTTCTCCAGGTAAGTGATGCACACGCACCGCCTCGACATGATGTAAAAGGACACATGATTCATTAGACCATTGCTCCGAGGTCCAGTTCTGATGCTCAGATTCCTAGTTAAGGATCTTTCGGTGGTGGATAGGGTTAAGCAATTTGACCAACCCTAGCTCGTCAGTTGGATCGGACCACAGGACCCACCTTCGCTCCCTATGTGCATCAATAGAGCGTTGGTCGCCCATGACCCTGTCGCCGGTTCACCGCCTTTCCTTGGATCACTGTTGATAGGTAACAGGCTTGGAATTTCATCATTTTGGGGACCAAGGCCACATGCCAGGGCCCAAAGGCCGTTGAGTGAAATAAGGGTTTTTGCAGCTTACAGACAAACAACTTGAATTGCTGATAAGAAAAAACATACATTACATTAAAAAAAAAACTTTTTTAATATCATACTTTGAATAATAACATATTATAACTGATATTGTTTTTCCACATAAAAAGTTAAATGATCATGTTTTAATCCTTAAAATTATATCTACTGACAGTAAGTCAGTAAGTTAAGTTACAATAGGGCAAGCTAGTCAGAAGGCTAGCTAGTTACCCAAATGTAAACAACAAAGTAGAGTGTATTTTTACACTTTACAAACGATCACCTGCGCTAAAGGGTATGACCTAAATAAACAAATAGAGTAACTTATATTAACTTATTGTCAAGAATCTGGTAGAACTGGTGGAAGGACACGGGCGCAGAGACGGTATGCTGGTAGTGAGCCATGTTTTTTAATGAAGGATGAACGAAGAAAACAAAAGAACAAACTTACAAACTTAAGGCAGACAATGACAGGGTGTAGTAGCGCCTTCGGCTAACAACCAAAATAAACCACAACTACTGTGCACAAACATTCAACATAAGTAGGTTCCCCAATTGGAGGCAATAACGAACACCTGCCTCCAATTGGGGAGACCACAACACAT
>JACXGJ010005934.1:0-28641 GCA_016801105.1 Esox niger | reverse complement strand
AAACACAACAGGGTACAATGGAACAGGAATCCGGAGAGGCTGTGAGTCTAGGTAACAGGGAGAAATCCCATCCATGACCAACGGCTCTTGGGCAGGGAGTACACGCACCACGGACAGGACTAAAGCGCTTGTATCGTACAGAAGGCCGGGTCGGTTAGCGCGGAATACAAGGTGGGTTTGAAAAGAGGAGTGGAGGGGGAATGGGGTGGCGGTGAGTTGGCCAAAGTTGAGGCACGCTTGATTAGTCCTAATCTGGGGAGAGTCGGGTTGCCGCGGCCACAGTTCGTCCCAACGAATAGCATGCAGGCCGCGGATCAGCCGGATTGACCTCTCCCTCTCAGGTTAACAGAAGCTGTACTTGTGCGTGGTTCACGCGTATTTGTGGAAGCGTGTGTTTGTGTGCGCGCGCGTGTTAGCATACAGGGGAGGACGAAGGGTGAGCGAGGACAGGTGGAGAGGAGAGAGCGAGCGAGTACGCGGAGGGTAGAGAGCTAGCAGGAGGTCTAGTTGAACTTTGGCTCTGGCTCCGGCTGTGTTGTAGACCTCATGTCGGGCGAAAGCGCCCCCCTCCAGGCTGGTTGTAATCGTGGCTCCCCTGTATAACACGGACTGGTCACACATTCCGTACAGCAGCTAATCCCTCATACAGACGGCCTCAGTGTGTGTGCGCATGTGTGTGCGTGTGTATGTGTGTGATCCATGTTTGTGTATACAGAAAAAAAGCAAAAAACAGCTAATCAGCTCAAGGTTTTTCTATAGGTCAGGAACATGTGATTTCCATCTCAGGATGGGTTTAGGGAAATACTTAAAACTGGGCATAGTGTTATGTTTAGGCATTACGGGTTAGGCATTATATCTAGGTATACAAATTAGGCTATTGCGGTTAAGGTTAGTGTCTTGGTAAGGATTAGGTTTAGGGCTAGGGTTAGGGACTAGGGAACATGGATTTCTCGGTCGGGGATACGTCTCATTTCCTCACAAGGGTAGAAAAACAAATGTGTGTGTAGTGTTAAAATGGATGTTGGGAGTGTCGGCATTCAAATGCGTGTGCTTGTGGTAGTAGGAGCGTTCAAGTATTTGTGTGTGTGTGTGTGTGTCTAGGGAGTTTTTAGATGAAACTCAGCGTTGTCAGGGGGTCAAATGTGAAGATGGCTGCTGACAGGTGCATCTCTCCTTCTCCCACCCTTTCTATCATCACTCTTTCTCCTTTTTTTTACTCCTTGCATTCACTCTAAACTTCTTTCACACACACACATATTTGTATAGATGTGGGGATCCAGCAATCCACGTTCCCTGAATGTAACTTACCACAAAATGTCCCTAATCTTAACCCCAGTGGCCAAACCATTTTGCCTAAACATATACTAGCCCTAACGCCTCACCCTAAACCCGTAATGCCAAAACCATTAAGTAACGGAAATTGCATTTGCTCGAGTTGGGACCTGCCGAAAACCTTGTGGGTAACAGTTTGTCATCTGATCACCCTAGGACCGGCATTACAGACACACACAGACACACAATCCCTCCATTTTAACGGCTGATGAGTCATGAGACTCGTCATTTTTTTTCTTCCTTTTATTTTCAATCGCAGGCCACACGACAGTATTGGCTGACCAATCACCCACACAGTGGCTAGCACAACAACATGACACCTGGCGAATGGGAGCTCCTTCATCTGTCTCCCTCCCCCCCAACCCCGCCCACCACCACCACCCCTCAGTCCCGCGTCCCCTGGGCCCTTGTGCTGTATGTTCCGGACCGAAACAGAACTTATGACATTACATCCGACAAATGCTTTTTAGATCTATATCTCTTGTTTACAATTTCTGCGGTAGGATTCGGGCTCCATCTGAGGTTCACATTCTATTTTAGAACGACTGGGTGTTCCTCCAAATGGCAGTCTGTCGGTGTCGTTTTCCTGAACGCGGTTGCGTGGCTCAGCCCGCGGCAACGGTGCTCGGTGAACGGAGACAAGCGTGTCAGTCGACCCCGTTTTTGGGGGTCATGTTAATACCACAAAGCACAGTAATCGGCTACACATTTGTATGGTTCTGTCAAACAAGAAGAACAATATTACCTTTATTTCCATCACTATAGTGACTGTGAGGTAGAGTGTTATAGAATGCATCGTGTGACACATCTTGTACTCCTACTGCATGAACCTAAATATTATTACATTTCATCTTTAATGTCTTGTAATGGGGATGTATTGATAATAGTCAATTGTTAGCATAAATATATTACATATTTTTTTTAGGAAATCCACTGACTTTATATGATGCAATAAGACAACCAATTATTGCCACTTTTACAGTGTTAATTCAGGCAGTCGCAACAATACTAAAGGCTCTTATTCAATCAGTATGGCAGAAGTTCAGAATTACAGTGTTTAAATGTAAAAGCGATGTGACTACATTCATGATATATATTTGCTGTACTGTATATTTCAGCTCCATCAGAGATGTCAGATTTTTCAGTGATTTTTTTATATTGAACAGGGCCCTTCAAGTGATTCAGTAGAAAAACATTGTAATGGTAATGTTTATGTTGGCTTTTTCAACATTACGGTGTGTAGAACACAGGTTGTTCTTGAACCAATGACAAACCTCTCATCTACTCCTCACTGAAAGTTGGAGGGAAAGATGGAGGGAACATGCCTTCATTTGTCTGGACAGTGGAGGACTTAAAAGAGATCCCTCGTTCTCTCGTGCTTCTCCGTACATCACCAGCCCTCTCTTCTTCTGAGACGAACCAAATGTGTGTACTATACTTGATCCTGACATTTTGACTTGATTTATTTGTTTCTTCGTCGTTTCTCTCTTGTTCCTCGTGTGTTTCAGACAGGGTTCTGGGTAAAGCATATGAGACTGGGTGTGGAGGGGGAGGGAGTGTGTTCCTGGGTTGGGGGCGGTTCAGGTAGAGCCGAGGGCACGGTACTAGAGTGTGGGTCCACAGAGTGTTTCACAGAGTTCTCTGCCGCTTCTTCGTCTTTCTCAGAATCTGAGGGTGTATGTGAACGTGTATGGGGGTGCACTTTGACCTCTGTCTCTTTCACTGTCACAAGATGAGGCGGGGTGTATTCTGAGTGCTGGTGCTTCGAGTGGCTCCTTTGGGCATCCCCACCCCCGGGTAACTTGGGGGGGCAGCGGCCCCTCTTGTCCTGCCCCCTGAATCCTCTCAGTTTGGGGTTCCAGTGCTCCCTCCACTGGAGGGCCAGTGTGGATCTATCAGCCACCAGACGCCTCTCCTCGGGGCCCCAGCCACGCCCCCCCTCTTCGGCGCCAATCAGCAAGAAGGTGCGGCCCACCTGAAGAGACGGGCAGCCACAGCCCAGGTCGCGATCAGGAACCCAGAGAGCCTGTGGGCCCCGGCGAACGCGGGATGAAGAACTGGTACGGAACACGGTCTGGATCCAGACTGAGAAGTGCCACCAGGGGCCCGACCGCTCCATGCCCCTGACCTGCAGCTTAAGGACTGGGAGAGAAAGACAGAGATGATGGCTTGAAATTGGCATCGGCATTACTTTGAATTGCATTCCTCAGTCATGCTGCCGTCGTTTCAGTTCCCGGTTCTTACCGAAATCCTTCAGGCAGTACGTTTCCAGATCCATCCTGACTTTAACCTGGGATGGCTGGCAGTACGAGACACATTCCTCCGCTGGGAGAGGGAGGGAAAAGCGAGAATCAGAAAATGAGGGGGAGACATAAGAAGAGTAAGGGCATGAGAGAGAGGGGAAGAGGGAAATGGAGGGAGAGAGTAGACAGAGAGAGAAGCAGAGGGAATGCGTTGAATGGGACAGTGCATCTCACCTCGACACATGTCTGTACCACTAATTACAATATGCTCTGCTTCTATTTGTCATCACAGTATCTTATGTCTGACAGATGCCTCTCTTGAGTCCTGCAACAGGTGAAACATCCCCCTAACACCACTAGAGGGAGCTGGATAGCAATCATTCTTCCATGGTTAAGAACATTCATTAACACTACTCCAGAAGAGGAACTCTTATTTTGTTCCAACACCGGCCTAAAATGCTTGAAATGGCCAAATCAACACAAGCCGGTCCTTAATCAGTGAGGCACAGCGCTGAACTTAACAGCTGGCCCTCCGGAACCAGGAAGAGTGACCGCCTAAAATGGGACCTCATTGTACAGTTTTGTATAGGAGCTTCTGCTGAAACTTGCAATTGTGTGTTCATTCTCAACTGCAGCTCTGCTCACCTAGACTGTACTGGGGCTGGTATTCTGGCGTTGTGGGGGTCACCTCCTGGATTCCTTTGGATAAAGACAAAATAGGGAGACAGGTTGTTGTGTAAGGAGAGAATAGACAGGGCGGAAATACCAGTTGGTAGGTCGTTCCTACATGAGGCCTGTCTGCGTGTGTGTGTGTGTATGTGCGCGTGTGTATCAAATGGTAGAGAATGTGAATATGCGTGCTATGCGTCAATGCCTCTCAGTGCGTACGGAATGTCTGTACGGACGATGAGTGTGTCAGGATGAGCTGGTGTGTGGTCCTCAAAGGGTCAGAATCCCACCCCCTCTAAAGACTGCCCTCACACGCACACACAGATATACGTACGGGTCTTGAGTTAGTATCTCTGGCTAAGCTTAGCTCTTGCTATGGATTGTAGCCATGGGCTCTGTCTTTTGCGTCTGTCTATCATCACCTTCATGACCCCAAGAAATAAAGGACTACTAGCCGTGAACCAGACATATTTAACCTCACACGGGTGGGTGCGACTGCGTGTGACCTTGCTTGTGGGTGGCTTGCTGGGCTATACATTTACTATCCTGGCTTTAAGTGTGTGTGTGTGTGTGTCTTTTGGGTCAGATCATATATTACCTCAACTGTCACTCAGTGCTGTGCTCCTCTCGTCCTCTCTGACACAACTGGGGCACTCAGAGACACCCTACACCCCCCAACCACTCCACCCCTGGTCAATATGTGCTTGAGGGAGAGAGTAACTGTGTTCAACTCGAAGTGGACAGAGCTGCAGAACATGTCCATGAATTTTCCTCCGATGTACGAAAGCGTGAACGTGCCGTGACTATTTGCGCGTTTCACTTCAAAACATGTCCCAGCCCATCTGTTCAGACACTTGTTTGAGACACCCCCATGGGCAGCCTGAAGGCTAAACAATCCAGCCTAATTTTCAGATGATGATTTTAGCTTCGTTGAGCTTCCTGCGTCACTGAGGTGCGTGTCTCCCTCGAAGACAGCCCTCAAACGAACACGCGGCACCTCGCGGCTAACGCTGGTGTTAGCGAGCAGGTGTCTGAGAGAGGCAGAGCAGAGAAACAGAGAAAGGCAAGAGTGGGGAGAGGAAGAAGAAGCGAGAGGCTATAGATAGCCATAAGATGGGTTCGGTAGTAAAAACAAACAAGGTTTTCTTTCACTAACTCCTTTCACCGGAAGAGTTATGAGTCTGGAACTCTTGACGGTGAGGGGGGCGCTTTGAGGGGTGCGTGACAGGTGCGAAACCAGGACCCGTGTCACCTGATTAGGGCTTAGAAAGTGTCGCCGGCCAGGCCAATCCGCGTGTGGTTATCGGCACTCCCGCGATTAGACTCCGAAACACACGGGGATTAACACTCGCGGTTCAAAAACGCAAAGCCACGATTGCAACAGTGTGGAGGATAAAGTGCTAAGAGTCCCAGCAGAGCTGATCTAGGATCTGAGAGAGCTAAGGCAGGTCTTACAGGCTCCCTGTATTAGCACTATTGTGGAAACAGTAAAAGGGACATTGGTGTAAATCGGAGGGAAAATTCTGTGGCAATTTGGAGAAATTAATACAGATATTCGAAAGCCGAGAGCGGCACCTTTTGTACTGAGCTACAGTTTGATACAGGCTTAGATGAATTAAATTATGACAAGAACAAGCAAGGTTGAGAGGGGTGTACAGAGAGGCCGAGCGAGTGATAGTGTGGTCATTGAGTTTGTTACATTTCAAGTTACAACAAGATTAATTGGCAATTAGAAACTAAAACCCCAGATGAGTAAGACTTAAATGACAAGAGAGCTCTCTGGCATTGGCTGGTTTAAGTCAATCCGAAGAATCACCAGTAACAGCTCCACTGGGTGCTATTTTTGCTCTGAGCTCCAGGGTGACTACATTCTTTCAAGAATCCCCATGAGAATGTTATTGTCAGGAGGGGTTTGACCTCACACAGAGGCTGGTTTCCAGACAGGGCGGGTAGGTCCAGCGGACTTACTGATACAGGGCCGGAGCGGGGAGCGCCCCTGTTTGTAGCCCGCGGCGCAGCGGTTGCACCTCAGTCCGGTCACCCCGTCCCGACACAGGCACTGTCCTGACGTCTGATTACACCAGTGACCGACCGCTCCCATTGGATGACACTGACACGCTAAGAAAGAGGGAGGGGACGGAGGGATGGGAAGAAAATAGGAAGGGACTTAAAGTTAATGTCAGAAAATAAAGGGCATTGCATCAAGAAGTAAAGCTCCTTTGAATTTGAGCAAGAGAAAGAGGGAGAAATGAGTGAAAGGGAAAGGTATGGAGGAGGGTAAGAGAAAGAGAACGGGGGATGGAGAGAAGGGGGAGACGGATGACAAACATGGACAGAGGGAAAGATGTAAGATAGATTAAATATGACACAAATGGGATGGAAACAATAAATGACAAAGGAGTTTATAGTCAGGATGGACAGCAGCCAGAAGAGTGGGGGTTCCTAAAGTCCTAGAGAGAAAGAGGAAGCCATTCTTTAGTAGGTCTGTTCTTCCTCTAGGAAGGTAGTTTAAACAAAGCCTTACAGCTACTCCAAACACCTTTAAATAATTAGCTTTACAAGCAGGTCACTAAGGTGTAAATCAGTTGTGCTGGAAAAACAGTGAGTTGGCCAGAACACTGATATAATAAACATGGAGTGTTTCTCAATATATATATATATACACTACAGACCTTTGAGCACAAAAATTTAAGCACAAAAAGTTTTGGAACATAGCCAACTAGCTATAACGTTACCAACAAAGACATTCTAGTTAATGTCATCCAGTAACCTTGCATTATATTTGTTCAGGTTTTTTTTATTAACATTCTCTGTCCAGCCATTGATGTATTGCCATTGTCCTGGCTCGAAGTATCCAGGTTCAGTCTGGGGATGTGAAACAAAGTTCTTCAGGTATTTTATTTTATTTTGTATTATTAAAAGCAGTCTCCACACTCTCGTCCTCACGACAACATAGTCAAGGCATCTATAACATCTTATCTGGTGCCTTTCAAGCTTTCCGAGACAGACAAGTGTTGTTCAGATCTCTTGATATGGTTAACTGGCTCACCATCAATCCACTAACAGCCACTGAACTCCTTCAGTGTAACTGTTGGACTTTCTGTGGCTTCTCTCAAAGGTTTCCTTTTTGTTTGAATTTTGGGGACAGTCTTTGCTTGGTATTGGATGGTGTGATTCAGTTTCACTTCCTGATTATTACTCCAGCTGTGCTCACTGGGATATCCAGACCTATTTTGTACCCTTTTGTAATCCATATATTTGTTTAACTTTATACAGTGGTGTCATTTCTTTTGCTCAGGGTCCTTGAACAGTTGGGTTTTTATCCCGAAAATGTGACAGCAACTTTAATGGTTCACAGGTACAGCCCAGTGATTAGATAATTGTGTTTTTCTCACAACCCAAGGGAGCTTCCACAACCCTGTGGTTAAATAGTTACGCAAGCCACATATTTCACCCTAAAATATTTGAACAACTCACTGTGTGAAACAAGACAAATAGAATACCACCCCTTTAAGCTTGCACATGGACCTGTAGGACCTAAGCACACACCATGATCTCTTGGTTATATTAACACTTCAGTCACCTGTTGGACTTAAACATCACCCATATTACATTAGTAATTCGAAAACATTAGGCAAACCCCTCAGTCACTTAGGACATGTGACCAGTCAGAGGTCAAATGTCAGGAGGGATTCCAGCTGGTTGTAACAACACCAGATCCACTAGATTGGCATACAAGGTATGTTTGTAACACAAACAGGAATATCTGTCCTCTGTCACAATGATACCACCTCATAAACACTGGGCTGGAGACTCACACTGGTACTGAAGTTGTCACTAAACACTGCCTCATTCCCTGAACACTGGATAATATCACTGGATAATACCCTGAACACTGGACCAACCCTGAAAGCGGGACGTAACCCTGAACACTGATTCATTCCCAGAACACTGGACTACACCCTGAAAGATGGACCGAACTCTGAACACGGGACCACACCCTGAACACTAGACCACACCCTGAAAGCTGGACCACACTCTGAAAAACTGCTTTAACAGATGCAGATGCACATACAGTTGGACACACACACCTCATAACACAAATGAGACACACAGCTGGTGGTGCTATACAGTATAATACACACACACAACCGCATTAATACACACGCACACACACTAACACACACACACAGTGACTGACGTTGGCAGGCTTTACGGTTGCTGAGGGGCTTGCTGTGGTCACGGGTGTATCCATTCTGGCAGTACTGGCAATGGCGTCCCGCCGTGTGATGTCGACACTTCAGACAGACTCCCCCACTGCGCCGGCCGGACTGCTGGAAAACCTCCATGCTGAACCGGCACTTCGATGAGTGGCTGTTGCAGTCACAGGCTGGGGGGTAGAGATTATTCATTTCACATTAGGCACTTGAGTTTGTATCTGCATCCCAATATGAACTCACACACTCAAATGTGGGCGGGACTCACGGATGCAGGGGTGTGGCTGGCTGGGCGTGGCTCTTTGCCAGGGTCTGTCGAAGTAGAAGTCCTCGCATACGTCGCAGTCCGCCCCCGCCGTGTGGTGCTCGCACAGACAAATGGCCTTGCCCGCGTCGTCGCGGCGACAGCGCGAGGCGTGGCCACTACACTTACACCTGCCGCCCACCTGCAGGTCTGAGAGCGCCAAGGGGGCGTGGGCTGGGGGGTCGGAGATAAGAGGGGAGGGAAACGCCGGCTGGACGCGATTCCTTGCTTTCAATTTGGAGTTCCGACTGTTGTTTCTCCTCCTCCTCAATTCCCTCCCCTTGTTGCCCCTCCCCTGGCCCTCGATTGTCCAATCACAGATGGCGCCATCACGACACAGGCTCCAAACACGGTCCCCCTCCCTACTCTGACCCCGCCCTTTTCCTTTCCTGTTTCTTCTCTTGTCCACTCCCTGAGAGTCGGCTTCCAACTCCTTCCGGGTCACATCGTGTCCATCCTCTCCCTGACTCCCTAATGCTTTTACGTGTCCCCTCTGGACAGATCTGTCAATTTTCTCTCCCCTGCTTCTCCCTCGCTTCTCTATCTTTTTCATCTCCACGAGCCCCAGCGCGTTGGTGTCCCCGTTCACCTGACCCACAACAGCCTCCTTCCTCGACCCCGCCCTCCACTTCAGAAACCCCCCGTTCGCACCCGCCCCCGTCCCCACCCCCCTGTCCGCTGAACTCTCCGCCTTGGTCTGCTGGGACCGAGCTACCTGGTGGAACACCAGCCGGATGTCCGTGGCCGTCACCCAATCCTGCAGGGTGGGGCTGTAGTCGAAGTCCGGAGAAGACGGCCTTCCGTCCAACGTGGAAAAGGCCAGAACCATCCCGCCCCGATGCCTCTGCAGTGGTCGTGGGTCCGAGCAAAGGGGCTCCGTCTCCTGGTGCCTGGTCTTGGCCACTGTCTGGGCCTGGATCCCGAACCTCCCTTGGCAGTCGCTGGAGTAGTGCTGCATGGGCTTCCAGCTCCGCCCGTGGTCCATGGACTTGAGCACGGAGATGGAGACTGGATCCGCCGGTTCCCCTTGATGGCAGAACTGCAGGCTGATGTAGGTGATTTCGAAACGCCGGCCCAGGGGGAGGGTGAGGACCCAGTCCCCGCCGCCGTGGTCCCCCGCCTGGGCAGTCCAGCAGGTCAGGTTGTGGGGGTTGTGGAGGTCCGTGAGGGAGCTGACGTTGGCGGCGTTTTGGTCGTTGGGATCCCGGAGGGACTGGGCAGCACTGACTGGGACGCCGTAGGCGGCGTTGATGAATTCCGACATGCAGTGTCGCGGGCGCCCGTCCAGATGGTAGCAGGGATCATGGGGCGAAGTCCAGCTCAGCGGGGAGTGAGCGAGCGAAGTGGAAAGGAGGGACGAAGAGAGGAAGGCGAGGAGGAGGAGATGGAGGAGGAGGAGGGACGAGGCGGGGGGCAGGGAGAAGAGCAGGAACATCATGTCATGGAGCCTGTGGGAGAAGGAAACAAGGTTTCAGGGGATAAAGAGACTGGGTGAAATCGTAAAAGCAAAAGATACTGATGGATTTACATGACTTGTGGTTGGAGCCGGAGGGCGGAGCTGTCTGAGGATGAAAGACCACCTGTGCCTTTACTGAAAACACACCAGCTCACACCACACAGCTTAAACTTTTTAACATATAATCCAACCACGTCTACCGTCACCCATAAAAAGGCCTCCGTCTGTACCCACAGCACCCCATAAAGAAGTATGTATCTTTACATCAGTCCATCAACCAGACTGAATGGATGAGAAGCTGTACCGTAAAGGAATAAGATGATATAAGCGTTTACAGATGAAAGCTTATAAAGGGAAAGGACGGGAGTGTATGAAGTTAGTGTTTGGGTGCATGAGAGTATGTGAAGACTGCATGAGTGCATGGAAATGCAGCAGGTCTGTAAAGGATGACAAAAACCATTCAGAACAGCTGGGTCTGACAATATAAGCAGGGCAGCATCCATCATCTTTATAGTCCTCCTTTCAAATCCTTGTACCGCCACGCCGCTCCGCTCCACTTGGTACACATGGGCGAACACCAGAGTTTTCAAGAGCCTAATGTGTAGAGAGAGATTGAAGGAGAGAGAAAGTGTGTGAGAAAGAAAGACAGCAAGAGAGGAAGGAAGCAAAGATGGAGAAGGAGGGAGGGAAAGATTTATAGAAGAGAACCCGAGAAATGTATGTTCGGCTTAAAGGCCCCGTACAGTCACTTCCTGTAAGAAGACAAACTCACTTGTGTACACTCATGTTGTGAACAGATTCCCTTCCTCGTAAACAGCCTGTGATTTGTTAAATGCATTCGTCTGTCAAGAGTTGATACTGAAACCGGAGAAGGTAACTTCATTTGTGCCTGCGGTCCTGGGTGAAAAATGTGTCCAATTTTTCTGACAACATGATCTATGACAACAAACTGCGGTTTTATGTGAGCTCATACGAATGCGCTGAGGAAAAGGCAAATAAGCTTCCCACCAACCATTCCTCTTTACAAGAAATTTCACACAGATACATTTTTTTGAAATATTTTTTCTGGTCTTTTCAACCAGATAGATTTCTTTAGTCCTTCCAACCAGAAATACATCTGTTTAACATCTTTTCAACCAGAAACATTTTATTTCAACCAGAAAGATTTATTTTTAAATTCTTATTTCAACTAGAAATATGTATTTTTAACATCTTCAACCAGAAAGACACATTTTTTACATTTTATTTCAAACTGAAAGTTACCTTTCTAACATATTAGTTCAACCTAAACAATGCCGTTTTAAAATCAGTTCTACCAGCAAGAATTTTTTTTAAACACATTTTCAATCAGAAAGACCTATTTTTTATGTCTTTCAAAAAAAAAGAAAAAGAAAGAAGTTTTGTCAATGTCCTTCGCTCAGTGGGATACAAAAGCAAACAATGTAGAATTTATTTGTTCTCCAGGCCCTGCTTTCCTCTTTGGATGTCTCTCTCTGATGTGCTCTGACTCTCTCTTTCTCTCTGTCTCTTTCTCTGGCCCTTTATGTCGCTCTCTTGCACCCTCTCTCCCTCACACTATTCCTATCACCTGCCACCTTCGCTCTTTTCTGGGAATTTCTCTAACTGCATCTAGATTGATGATGTTCTAACAAGCGTTTGACACTGACAGCGCAGTCAGCAGGGCTCTATAAACTCACCCTGTAGGAGAGTGGAGTGGAGAGATGGGTTGGGAGCCTCCCAGTGCTAGTCATCCCACTCAATTAGACCACGGCCCGAAACTTGAGGCTTCCCTTAGGACCAAAGCACTGTAAGTGGCTCCAGTGGGGGTTACAATGAGCTTCAGGCCCTGAAAACTCAACTGACCCCTCAGAGCAAGTTAATGTTCCCCCGTGGCCAGAAAGTGGACCGTTCCGGACCAAGCTGTATGGGATGGGGCGGATGATGAGGCGTATCAGGCGTATGTTTGGGGGTGTCGTTATTGGAAACGCCACGGCCGACAGGTTAGGTGTTGAGTGATCCAGTGAGCGACCCCTGGACATTCCACACGTGTTGTGACATGCCCCGCTGGAAACCTGAGCAAGACACTAAAAACTGAGCCTCATTTATCGATTGACTGATTAACTGGCCGTATGGTTTCATAATGGCATCAGTGGGCTGGACTGGCATGGCGGTAGAGGGAATGATGGGGCAAAGATTTTAAACTATAGTCAGACCGGAGGGTTAGTACATAATAGTCAGACTGGGGGGTGGTATATTATAGTCACACTGGGGGGTGGTACATAATAGTCTGACTGGGGGGGTGGTATATTATGGTCAGACTGGGTGGGTGGTACATAATAGTAAGACTGGGGGGTGGTATATTATGGTCAGACTGGGTGGTTGGTACATAATAGTAAGACTGGGGGGTGGCACACTACAGTCAGACTGTGGGGTGGTGCATTATTGTCAGCCTGGGGGGTGGTATATTATGGTCAGACTGGAGGGTGGTACATAATAGTAAGACTGGGGGGTGGCACACTACAGTAAGACTGTGGGGTGGTGCAGTATTGTCAGACTGGGGGGGTGGTACATAATAGTCAGTCTGTGTGGGTGGTACTTAATAGTGAAACTGGGGTGGTACATAATAGTCAGACTGGGGGGGCGGTATATTAGTCAGACTGGGGGGTGGTCCATAATAGTCAGACTGGGAGGATGGTACAGTACAGTTAGACTTGGAGGGTGGTACAGTACAGTTAGACTTGGAGGGTGGTACAGTACAGTAAGACTTGGAGGGTGGTACAGTACAGTTAGACTGAGGGGGGTGCAGTACAGTTAGACTTGGAGGGTGGTACAGTACAGTTAGACTGGGAGGGTGGTACAGTACAGTTAGACTGGGAGGGTGGTACAGTACAGTTAGACTGGGAGGGGGGTACAGTACAGTTAGACTGGGAGGGTGGTACAGTACAGTTAGACTGAGGGGGGTGCAGTATAGTTAGATTGGGGAGTGGTGCAAAATAGTCAGACTCGGGTGGAGACACAGTATTGTCAGACTCGGGGGGGGGGGGGGGGTGCAGTACTGTCAGACGGGGGGGGTGGTGTGGTGATGGAGGTTACTACTTGGTGGGTAGGGAGACAACCAATGACAGAGTACAGAAGGGTTGCTTGCCATTCCCCACGGCGTGATTTGCACTTGTCCTTCTGTGTAGCATCAATGCTAATTAAACAAACAACATGATGGAAGTCAAAGCTCTTTAGGGAGGAGCACAGGGCCCTTTAAAGTGCTCCTCGCCCCTCTTCGTCCCCCCAGGACAAATCCAGACGCATACCCACCCCCCTCGCCCTAGCCGCTCTGAAACCAGATCGCCAGTCTGACACCAGGGATGCAACCCAGCCACTGGATACCGTTTCAACGGTTTTTCTCCGCCGCTTTCCATAAATTCACACACCAGGCATGTCGGAAGAAGACGATGAATGAGTGGCATTCCATTTGAATTGACCCCCACATCTTTAAAGATGTAAAGAAGAGAATAAAATAATTGATATCGCACAAACTGTCCGACAGTACACACATAACCACTCACTACATTAACTGACCATGTGGAAGTGCTCAAATAGGAGTTTTCCAGAGTTAATCTGTATCCAAAACGTGAAGTCGATTCAAATGTATTTATAAAGCACATTTAAAAACAACTTAGGTTGCCCAAAGTGCTGTACAGTCAAAACATATAGCCAACCAAATATATTTATAGGACATGACAAACATAAACAGAACTTCCTACCCATTTGCAGACTTTAATGCAAAAGAAAAAAGATAGCCCTTAAGGTGGGATTTAAACATTTTGCAACTATTAGAGGCCATAATGAATAAAGATAGGCTGTTCCACAACTTCGCAGCAGCAACAGAAAAAGCACGATCTCCTTTATACTTCAGACGTGACCATGGAACGCAGTAAGGAGATTAAGCGCTGTCTTCAAGCTTACATCGCAGACAGATATAAATATAAAAAACATCCATCAAAAGGTTTTATCCGACTATTAGACTATTAAACATACACAAGCAAATAGTGTTTAAGTGAGGTCAATGATATCTCTGGAGAAGCAGTATGCATGGTCTTTAAAAGCAGCAGCCGCAGAAGTAGTCAGCTGGCTGGCATAGGCCTGGAAAAATACTTGATGACAACCTGGGACATGTTTACAGCACAGTCTAACATAGTGGGAGTAACTGCACTGGAGTGTCTTCTGCTCAAGTTCTCCCATCACGGCTTCAGGAGCAATCTACTCTGAGACGATTTGTATCATTTTAATTCCTTAATAAGTATAAGTCATTGTGGGCCCAAAGGGTCTAACGACTTGAAAAATGCAACTGCCCTGCTGCCAAACGGTCCACGCTGTGATAACCCATAGGGAGACGAAAGAGATCAGATTGGATAGTGGGATGCCAAAGGGTTAAAAGTATGCAAATTAAAAATCTGCTTGGACACTTGGGTGTCAGGATGGTTATGGTCTGAAAGGAGCGATAGAGGTAAAAGCAGTGGGATAAGACAATCTGTTTGAGAGTAACTAGATGGGAAATCATTGTATGCACACAATATACAATATATATACATATATATATATATATATATATACACACAATATACAATATATATATACCATATATATATGGTGGGCAGAAATGGTTCACATGATTATAGCAAGTAGTGGGGGGTATCCTGTTGTTCAAAAAAAAATCTGTTCTGCCCTTGAGTCACTATGGGTAAGTGTTTGCTAAATGACTGAAATGGGTCTGTGTAGGAAAAGGGAATGCTACAAGTCAGCTGTCCTTGCCTCTGTTCCACTGCGGTCTGAATCTGGGTGTTTTGGGCTTGTGTATCAGGGGCAGATGAGCTGGATTTGGCCTGTCTCACACGTTTTAACATTCCTCGTCATGGGCAGCAGTGTAGAGCGCGACTCAGCTCTTCCGTGGTCCAGCGCGCAGATTGTACCATGACACAAATACTACGGGCAAGATGGAGGCATGGGAGAATGTGCTTTGTAAACAGTGTTATGAAATAATTGAATTCATCTGCACTATTTCATAGGATTGTCTGACGCACATAAGCAGTGGCTTCTGGGCAAGGGTTCCCTGTAGCTCAGTTGTTAGAGAACGGGACGTAAGATGCCAGGGTTGTGGGTTTGATTCCCAAGGGGGCTAATATGAAACTATATGCACTCTGTACTGTAACTCACTCTGGATGTGTGTTCAGGTTAAATGACAAAAAATATGCTAGGGGGAAAGATACTAACTAAGTTGAAAGACCAGGGAGATTTGACATACAACAGGTTACGGCTAAAAACAATATTCATGGCAATAATCTATGTTTGTCTCAAATGGGCCCATGGATTACTTCTTTCAAGAGCCTATAACAATACAC
Organism: Esox niger; assembly: GCA_016801105.1. Classification (NCBI taxonomy): domain Eukaryota; kingdom Metazoa; phylum Chordata; class Actinopteri; order Esociformes; family Esocidae; genus Esox; species Esox niger. Next base: position 13,027 of record JACXGJ010005934.1, on the reverse strand, counting down.
ATCCTGTCTTTAAGCTTGAAGCATGTATTCATGAGCTCTAAATACAGTCAATCTGATCAATTACATGTATTGCCATCACTCCCAATGTGGAACTGAAACAGACACCTGTTGGGACATGTTATCACAGTTGGCAAGTAACACCTTTGGTAATTTCCAATTGTCAGAAACATAACACTGGGCCTACACACCCGGGACTGGAAGAGAAGACTATCCCGCCCTCGGCGCCCTGTATTCCCCAACGGCATTCCGGTTCGCTCCTGCCGGCTCCCCTCCAACCCGTCGTGTTATTCCACACGGAGCAGATTCCAGGAGCTCTGTTTTAGGTGTAATAATCTAATTTTAGTGGGGCGGTGAGGGAGGTGCAACTGACAGCCAGCACAAAATGGATTATCACCGCTGCCACTCGTATCTTTAGCTTAGGGCCCCTGCCCCGTCCCTCAGGTTCGCACCTCCAACGCGCTGCCAAAAAGGCCGCTTGCTACGGGAATGGGAACTCATCGGCTCGAAATCAAGAAGAGAAATGGAGCGACACGACGGAGATTACTTATAAAGGGGATAGCTTTTTAAAACATGCCAGACACCGCAGCATGGACGTATTTCTGTGCTGAATAAGAAAACATGTGCCTTGAAGGCAGCGCGGATATTTCTCTAAATTTCCCCTCTTTTTCTTTTCCCACGCTAACCTGTCAGACAAAGCAATTCGCCAACCCATGAAGGCTTCGCTTCAATGTAGATATTGAAAAACAGATGGATATGAAATCTCGCCAAAAAGAACCCCAAACAAAATAAAATGGAAGCTCATTGAAGTGAAAGGTATCATTTCGGAATCAGTGCGTGGGTATTATTTTGCAAACCACAGAGAAAATAGAACATCCTGAAAAAGCAATTGGAGGGCCCACTAATTTTAATTTAGAATATGCCTAGATTGTTAATTTCCACGAGTTTACTCTTAATATGTGTTATGTTTTAACTAATACGTTAAGATATCAAGTTTATTAATTGAAATCATGCATATTACGAATGTAAGCCTAAATAATTAACTGCTTGTAACTTGTAATGAAGTCTGGAGCTGAGATTAAATCCCTTTTGGTGGGCCTGTATTGACCTTGAACTTGGTAAACGGATGATACTGAAGAAAATCCAATGAACAAAATAGGCGTTTAGAATTTACCCTGCAAAAAAAGATCTGTTATTGTTTTCTTTTTTCATTTGAAAAAACAACAACATTATAATTAGTAGTATTAGTGAAATTAGGCCTAGTAGTCGTATTAGTAGGTCCAGAACCATCTTTATAAATACCAATATATTTCTTCATAATTTGCGATGGTAACTTCGAGAACTTTTATAAGGAAAATAGGCTAATAGGCTCAATTAGGCTAATACGCTTCTACTTGGCTATATACGAAAATGGCCGTCAATTTAAGATCAATCATTTAAGCGCTGAGTTTTTTTCCTGCTTTACCCAAAAACGGTGTAAGCCAAATAATAAAACGGAGTATTGGTACATTTAACACCAGTGTATATTCTGTTTAGCAGCCTGAGACACTATATTTTTTAATATTCACTTTATGTGAGCTGCGAATTGTAAATGTTCCTTAATTGTCTATTCCAGAGCGGATGGCGTTATATATTTTTTTGATTTATATGACAATTTTCGTTTACTCGAAGTAAGTACATTAATCATGGCTGTTGTCTTTCGTTAAGAAAATGTCTGTATTAACACCAGGGCCATAGTACTCTCTCGGTTTTTAAGGACAAGCGATAGGCCGTAGAATAATAATGATGATAACATAATTTCAGTAATTGTAATAACTCCAATTATGCGTCATGTAATTGATTAAATGTTTATAGTCTGAGTCCATAGATAGTTATTTGTGTGTGTATGTGTGTGTGTGTGTGTGTGTAGGGGGGGGTAATTATAAGCACTCATGGGTTTCCCATATTACTTGCAAATTACCTACTTGTTTTCATCTGCATTATTTTGTCTTTTAATTTTCTACTTAGAAATTAAACGAAAACCCAATAGAATGTACAATGGTGACCAGGGCTTGTAACCGAACAACACATTCCTTGGGTAAAAAGTTGTTTTTTGTGACAGAATGATTGACTGTCCACAATGTAATCTAATAACGTAGTCTAAAATAATTAAATATACTGACTCTTAAATGGATGTTTCACGTAAAAGTGTATAGCCTATCCAATAATTTATTTGAACTGAATAAGTCAACAAGATTTTTTTTATGGAATGTCAACATTAACTCAATGTGATTACGCAACAATAAGAATTAGTTTTACGTAGATATTAAGCTATTACATAAACAATATAGGCTAGAATCATGGTACACTATACAGAGACCGCCGTATTCCCATAACGAGAACAGGTGTGTATCAAGATAAACCTTCAACCTGATTTTTTCAATAATCAAATTGATACATAACACCTTCTGTATAGATGATCATGGAGGGTGAATATAGCCAGGAGTACTTGCAGCGTGAACTCTGGCACTCTCACCGGGTCCAACTAATCAACTTGTCAATGCCTAGTACTTCCATTCTAAATTTAAAGCAGCTCCCTGAGCTTCAGTGTGAAAGAAACCATAGCAATTAAGAAATATGCACAATTAAAGACAGAAAATGAGAGCGCTCACCATGTGCGTCTCAATGAGTAATCTCCACTCGCTTCCGCGGCTCATGCGGTCTTTATCAATAGTGGCGCCGCAAGTAGACAGTTATCTGGCCGCACAGTGCTGTGCAAACCGAGTGGAGATCCAACTCGCTGCAACCCGCCTGAGTAGTGGGGCGTCCCGTCCTGACCTGACGTCAAGACGCTGCCGCCTCGAAGCTCCAACTCACATCTGCAGAGCCCCACTACAGTGCTGGAGAGTTAATTCGGCGTTTCAAGTTCTTTACTAGCCGGCAATTTGAAGACAAAGTGGTCTCAATTACTGAAGTTCATAATTGCTTTTGAAGACGTCCATCCATTGTAGCATTTTTTTCTCTCTTTTCTAAACATGCGATAGAAAACCCTAGAACCACCGACTAGAAGGGGATAGCTCTCACGTGCGTTAGTGAGTAGTGTTAGCAGATGAACTGAAGCTAATACAGATGGAAAACATGAAATAAAATAACGGATGGGTGATGGCGGGAGCGTGGAGGAAACTTTCCCAGAAAACCCCATAAAACTGATTAATGACTTCCCTCGAGCAATGTTTCCCCAGGTGTGTGTGTTCAAGTAGTTATTCAGTGTAATTTTGAAATGCTATCCTTGGAAAGGTGACAAGTCCAATAAAACAAATTGAGGGGAGAAATGGCACGATGGAGCATCACGGTTACATTTTGGCAGAGTTTACATATCCCGAAGATACACCATACACTCCTGAGTCTTTGCTTAGGAGGAGGAACATTGTTTTTACGTTATGGCTGGTGAATTCACTCTACGGGCTAGACACCATATAGACAGATAAAGAAGCTGTAGATAAAAACTGTATTATGGCCATAAAATATGTACGTGCCTGTCTAGCTTCTCCTGCCAAAATGTGCACCCTGCAGCAATATCTACATTGATGTAACTATTACAGTGGGTTTAAACAAGAGAGGGCAGTGGTTTCCATAGCCCCCCATATCTCCCTGTCAAAACAGTATTCCGTTTACATGTTCTTAACAGAACACAAATTGACTTCCCTTTCCAGGGGTTCGGTTGCACAAGTGTTCTGGGTTATAACAAAAGCAGCATGCACAAGCCTTTTACAGACCCCAGCTGTGGCCAAAAGCATTTTTAATATTAAAAGTATTTGTCTATAGGTGAATGTCTTTATCCGTTCCCTGGACCTTGCCGGCCACTAGCACCAGTGAAACCACGAACAGTCCAAGAGACTCCCTGTGCTGTTCCCCAATGACCTCAGGACCCAGTGACCCCAGTGGACAGACTTCAAGAGACCCGCCTATTACATTGGTGTGGTCGCCTATCACATTGGTGTGGTTAGGCTCCCCCTCCCCCCAACACACATGAGAACTCTCGCACAGCATAGACATCGCGCCCTGCATAGTCAAACACATGAGCTCCAGTAATAAAGCTAAGCTATTTGGTGACAACTTCTAGCAAGTGTTACCACAGTATAAAACCTGTAACCTAGTGTTGGAGAGCAGCACTGTCAAACTGACAGCGTATCTGCCAGATTTCTCGAACCAGTCGGCGGAGTCTGTAGCTCTCCACAATGTACGATAAAGCGCCATTGTTCCCACATCAGAGTGGTTGGTCCACATGTTGTTTTCTGCAGAAGAGGGTAATGTAATTTCAGCACTCAGCCACCCGCTCTACGACAGTTCCGTTGACAGGCGTCAGAATGGAACGGGCAGCAGACTGACGTGCGGAAATTGAAGACCCGCAAAAGACCAGCGACAGCAAGGTTCTAATTCCAGAGACCAACAATTAAACCGATCACACTGACTTGAGCTCCATATACTCCTGTACTCTTATTATGCCGCATTTCCACTGGTTCTTTACCCAGGTGCCAGGGCTACGCCGGTGATCTGTGCGGATGTCGGCTCTAGACTTTTCTGTTTCGACTATACATTTTGTACCAAGGACTTAAGGAGAGGCACAGGTGGGTAGACTGCGGTGAAGCAGCCGACTCTTGAAAATACTCGGTCAAACGAGGCACATGAAGGCCTTGATAATGAGCTGATAATTTAAATCAGGTGTGATAGAACAGGGAGCGATGTCAAACATGCAGCTGTAGGCCTAGGAGGCCCAGATGATCCTTTTACAAGTATGAACATAGTGAGGCATTGGTGATCCTGATGGGGACACCTGCAAAAATACAACAGATTATGGCTAAAATGGACACTGAACATAGTATTTGACGGAAGAGATCACAAAGACCCACTGTGTTTGTAAGACCTCTGTATTGTCTGCAGGTTACAGCTGGTTTTCCATTGGTGGCAATGAGAAAAAAAATCATTGGAATAAAATGTACACAACAGCCGATCACAATGTTACTCTGTCAAGCCGGCAACATAGCAGACAGAAGAGTCAACACGATTGATCATGGTCACCTTCACTGAGTTAACACCCCAATTAAAAAATATCCCGTTTGGAACATCCAAATCAAAACATTAAAAAGAATATGGGCAATTAGACCATGTGACACATGTCATAACATCTGGCTGAAAATGTAGCATGAAAATAAATTCACTGATTTAAATGAACTTCTGATTTAGTTGAACGTTTAACTGCAGACAATTACAAACCCAACTTGTAACAATGTTTATGCTACTCCTTTTTGCAAAGACAGTTACTGAAGTGAAGTGCAAGTATTTATTGTATATAGTATACATCACATTGTAATGAGTTATATGGATTGCAGAATAATGTGAGATAGACAATTAAAATGTCATCAAATCGGGTACTTTGAAAACATTTTGGGGATGATGACTCAAATGATAATGAGTTCCTCACCACAGTATTTCTTTCCATTCAGCTACTTACCTAAGTTCCACCACAGCAAGCCTACTGGCTGAATTACGAAAGGTTCAACACTGTTGTCTTTTCACATTCTATAAACAACGTCTGCTAACCACATGTTTCAAATGCAAGGCACCTGTCTGCAGTACGTGCCTAAGTACGATCAACCGTCTTCAGGGCTCAGGCATTTTGTGGGTTTTACGTGCCAACTGAGGACCTGTAATCAATGCCAGGAATTGGCATGGCAGTATCGATAGAGAAATATACCATGGGAACCAACAACAACAAGACAATTTTCATCTGGCGATTGTTTTCCCTCGTAACAGGAGGCTCCAGACAGGCAAGCTGAAGGGGCTGGAGTAGCTCCACTGCGGCGTAAGCCTGTCAGAAGTATACATCAAGCCATTGATTAGTCTGGGAAAACCACCAACGCAACTGTAGTGTGATACTGTCCTCCGATCATTCGGGTTCACACTCACTGGAAAATGCTGTCCCTGCCAGAGCCCTTGTATGAGGACGAACGAACAATCTCACACCGCACTAAATCCTCTCCAGTCTAAGCAGGGAGGGTATGGGCATATTGAATTGATTAAAACATTGAAAGTTCTTACTATGACTGCAAATGCCAATGCGATTCGTATCTACCTGGCTTTATATATTCATTCGGGTCCATTTAACATCGTACTCAACTGGACGATTGTACCACAGGCTTTGACAGGGAACTGGTAAGTCACTGAGAGAAAAGCATTTTTACGGGATAGGCAGGCCTAGTCTAACAGGTGTGAAGACATTCGATTTGATATCCAAATAGTCAGCAAAAATCCATTTAGCCACATGCAAATCAAATGTAATATTACCTATTAGGTCGGCCTGCATTCCAATAACATTGGTGTCTGTCAAAACAACAGCTGATGGACATTTGACTAGTTACACCCCAATGGTTTATTGTGACTAGAGTTCTTACCAATCAGGTGTAGAATACTGGCAGTGTACATGGACCCAATTAGTACCGAAGGAATGTTTGCTGTAAAACCCCAGTATTATTGTGACACCGTGACTGAGGTATTTCAGAATGTTAATTCCCAGTTGGAGAAATCCAAACCAGCCAGGATTCAACCCTATTCAGTTGACTCAAGATGTCTTAAGAATCGAATTGGAATTAGAGGATGGTTCCTGCAGTCATGTCAGGGCTCTTCTCAGTCCAGGGACATTACCGTTGAAACCTTCTGAAACAATTGTATCAGTGTATCTAAAATCGCTCTACAGCCTCCCCCACCTTTGCCTTCGTTGATTAATGCTTGAACTTTTTTAACCTCTGACTTGCCAATAGCAACTTCATTTTACATAACATTGTGGTTTTCTAACTAACTGCGTGTCACTCTAGATAAAAGCATTTGCTAAATGACTATTTAAAATTTAGGCAATGAACGCCTTGAAAGATCAAGGCAATAGGGGACAATTCCAAAATACGACACAAGATGGCAACACAGTACAATGTCACATATCTAGCTGATTTGAGCCAATTCAGAGTTGAGCCAATTACAAATTGATCAAAAATAGCAACCAAACTACAATTGAAATTGACGTTTTTACCTAATCAAAGTGCAAGAAAATCGAAATATTAGCGTAGTTTCTGAGCTGAACAGATTCAAACACACTCAAAGATTAACAGTTTATTTGAATGTAAGAACTGTACATATATATTGCTTTTTGGAAACATGAATATGAAAACACGTTTTAAAAAACGATACAAAATGTAAAAATAATATTAAAACATACCATTCTTGAAAAGGTTTTAAATTGACTTTCAAACTGTAGTGTAGGAGTCTGCCTGTCACTTACCTACTGAAAAGGCACATTCATTCTGGTTTGGGAGAATATAAATTGTTGATAACAATTTAATGTAATACGGAAATCATGAGGAAACATTTATACATTTTCAAGAAGTTGGCCACACCACTAGATGGCGTCTTGTTCCATGTGCATATTAGAGTCATATCTGATATACGCAGATATAAAACAGGTAATGTTGCCTTGGCTGGTCTGTTGCTACACAGAGAATGACTGCAGTCAAAAGTAAAGGGCTAACCATGCATTGTAACCATGCACCACTAGTCATAACCCCCATATGGCAGAGGAAGGCCATCCTGGTTCTGAAGGTTCACATCCTGGGGCAGGGGTTCCCCTGAACAAGACATATCACTGGCTAATTTCAAAGTAGGAGACAAAAGATATAACGGAGAGCTCTCCTTCAGGTGCACTGTCTCAGTCCCTGTAAGCAGCTCAGTGTTTTGCCAGGTTTCAAAAACATGGCCAGTTCCATTGGCACTCCAGGAACAGGGAGTTTACTCAGGGCAACTTCCACTCTGCCATTTTGGGTGAATTTATAGTTCTCCTGCATCGTGTGTTTTCCCTCCTCCCTCTCCTTCGCTTGCTGCCTCCTCTTCCGATCCCTTTATTCCCATGTCACCCTTCCACACCTCCTGTAGACACTCTGAAAGAACAAGGTCAGTGTTGAACACTCTGAACACGTGAAGCTATGATCGTTGTGTTTTCCACTATTCAGGCATCAGGTTTGAGGGCTTTAGGTGTCAGCTTGCTTTGAAAGCGGGCTTGTATGTGCGTTCTACCTTGCTCTGAGGTCTTGAGGACGTGCGTCTCACATAGGAAGCGCTCCAGCCGCTTGTCCTGATGGTTGAAGTACCAGTCCTCTACCACCTCCTCATACTGCTCCAGCATTGTCTCACACTACACACACACACACACACACACACACACACACACACACACACACACAAACACACACATTACAAAACATAGTCATAACCACACTAACATTATTTTCATGATACACAGCATGGTTTACACAGTTAGCCCGGTTTACACAGCTAGCCTGGTTACGTGGCCAGCGTGGTTCACCTGGCCAGCATGGTTCACGTGGCCAGCATGGTTCACTTGGCCAGCATGGTTCACCTGGCCAGCATGGTTCACGTGGCCAGCATGGTTCACGTGGCCAGCATGGTTCACGTGGCCAGCATGGTTCACCTGGCCAGCATGGTTCACCTGGCCAGCATGGTTCACCTGGCCAGCATGGTTCACCTGGCCAGCATGGTTGACGTGGCCAGCATGGTTCACGTGGCCAGCATGGTTCACTTGGCCAGCATGGTTCACCTGGCCAGCATGGTTCACCTGGCCAGCATGGTTCACTTGGCCAGCATGGTTCACGTGGCCAGCATGGTTCACTTGGCCAGCATGGTTCACCTGGCCAGCATGGTTCACCTGGCCAGCATGGTTCACGTGGCCAGCATGGTTCACGTGGCCAGCATGGTTCACGTAGCCAGCATCAGTTCTGTACCTGCTTTTTCATGTCAGAAACCTCCACAGAAGGCTCGTCCCAGAGTTCATAGGGCAGGCCCAGTTCCACCTTCACCCCCTTATGGACAAGGTTCTTCAGAGTAGCCATGGTCTGACTGGTACCCTAAAAGACACATAGACAATGAATTGACATGTATGTCATTTAGCAGACACTTACATCCAGAGTCATTTATATTTTGGAGTAAATAGAATACGTTATATTCCCATACTAGTTGACTGAAGTATTAGCAATTGGCCATGGTCCTCTGATCCAGGAACAATGTTCTTAACCAGCTATAAACAGTGGTACAATTTCTATCTCCTTTAAGCTAGTGACGGGCACAGAATTGTTTTCCCAAATACACAACAGTTTGGTAATTAAGAGATTTTTAAGGTCAGTGCCTGCAAGCATACTTGACTGGGGAGAAAATATTGCTAAGTTTTCTCAAGGAAGTTTGCCTAACTATTGGCAACTGTGCAAAACACCTAGTCACTGAATGGGTACTACACCATTTTAATCCCAGAATGTCCCTTAAAATCGCTGTAATATGTTTCAAAAGCACTTTCAACTTTAATTTCTTTTTTTAAATTCAGTTAGCAAATTACGTAGAATATGATTTCATTTCAAAAGTGAGGTTATCTACACTGGTGACACCCAAGTGTTTGAAAATGGCAATTTGTAATTTCCATAGAAATTTCCTGCCCTACATGCGTTTCGTTTTTGGATAGCCATAGGATATTTTATCCAAGTGGTGCCGCCCAAATGCGAATGACTGAGGGCTTACCTTGGCATATCGGAGGCTGCCTGGTCTCTCAGCGTGGACACTGTATTGGAGGATCCCTTCACAGATTGTATCCATTGCCTCTGTCAGACGGGTCTCCCTGCAAACAGAAACAATAGTTACTTACTTTAGTGTTATTCTTCTTGCTGAGATGTGCAAACGTAGCAGTAATCGAAGTACATCTCATCTGGGTTGAAACAATTATTGATGTATTTAGAGGATAGTATTCGAGTTACCTCCAATATTACCTGGTTTTTGAATTGTTAATTTCTACAGCACAGTTTCTCATTATGTGAATTATCCAATACTAAAACAATGAAACATTACTTATTTTTGCATTTATATTGACATAGGCCATTTTTCAGGATTGCAGTCTGAACTTCCTAAGCTATAAATATGTAAGAATATCTTTGGGGTTAGGATTATATTTATATATTGACTATGAACTTTATAGTCAACAGAAAGTCAATAGTTCATTTGGATTGAAAATACATTTTGATGACAATATGCTTGCTTTGCTCACTCGATATTCTGTTGTTTTTACTATGGTTGATCTCATAAGAACACAGTATTACTTTGAACTTTAATATTGAAGCATGGTTTGAAGTCCCGTATTGTTACAAAACATAGGGTCTGGTGAAACGTACGAGGTGTTGTATTTGATCTTGCGTTTGCGTTTCCCAGTGTCCAGGACTGCTCCCAGCTCCAAAACTTCCTTCGATCGTCCCGTTTTATCCAGGGATGCCTGCAGCTCCACCGTCAGAAACTTACAAACTGAGACAGACAGACAGACAGAAAAGCTCTTTTTTAAACGGTTCCAATAACAGGACGCATCAAATAGTAAGATACAATGACACTCACAGACAAACTGAACCAAACATAGCACATTTTACATTATAGCTAGTGATGAATGCATAAGGCATCATCACATATAGGCTACCTTCGCATCTATTGGGCAGCCTTTCGTCATCGACGGCGAATGCAAAGCTGCACACGCAAAATAAGCATAAGAGAAAAAAAAGTTCCATTTTCAATCTCTTCCCCTAATGCCAACTCCTTTCCCTTTACAGACGCCACATCGATATTTTTTAGGGAGACTAGCAGCTAGAACATGACAGTGCGCATGAGCGGTTGACGCAACTCCTAAAGGAAAAAAGACAATCATGCGCGTTCGATATAGGAGAACTAGTTGAGCATAGATATGGTCAAACCCAACAGAACTATAATACGGGGCCAATGGTCAAACCCAGCAGAACTATAATACGGGGCCAATGGTTACACGATAGGCCTATATCGACGTAAAAAGAAACAGGTCTTATGCTCTGTGATTATGTCTGCAACAATCGAGGTAATTGGCTTTCAAGTTCCAAACCTTCTTTGGAAAACCGTCTTTGGTTTCAGTGGTGTCAAGAATATTTATTTTGTACTCCTTTTACCATTAAGTTATTTCTTTAGACATCTGCATACATCGCCAATATTCAAACGAAGAATTTAGAAAATGCCAATTCCTGGCCACAATTATTATTTTTTTACTCCAGATTATGCACAAATAAAAGTTTTATCACAAAAGCCTCACAATGCATCATTAATTTTGATGACACCAGAGTAGGCAAATGACATTTTCACTGCAGTTATGATACCGGTCGAATTCACCTGCTTGCTAGCCATGTCACCCACAGTGGCCATCAGCCAGAGACTAAATAATATGGACAAAGTAGTTGATAACGTGACCATGCTTTTCTATGTGAAGTCTCAAGAAAAGGCCACAGTTTAGTCAAGGAAGTCATGTATATAGCATCTCATGAATATATAGCATACACATGTTTAGCTACACCAGGAGGTTGCATTGCAAGCTAGCTCAGGGCTGCCACGTTTCACTGAGTTTTTCCAACTCTGATAATGCTTTGAAAATGTTTAGATCCCAAACGGAGTCCAAACGAACCTGAGAAAGATCCATTTGGGATCAAAATGTTGTCAATCTGTGCATTTTATTATATTACATTTTTGTTGGAGCATTGTCAAAGTTGCAGACTATCCTATCATTAGGTACCGCAGGTTGAAATTCATGACAAAACTATCCATTTAAGATCTTCTGTGTGGGATATATAAACAATTGTGTTAAAGACATTCATCTTGTCAAAGAAACAATATCATTGGTACTATAATTGGGGAGAAAAAAATATTTCCAGAAAATTTGACCAGAAAATCCCCATAATGGTTATCAGCTTATAACAAGAGATCCAGTTTTCTGCAGATAAATGCCTGGTGTACTATGGTCGGCCATCAACCTGTGGCTTTAATTAGAGGGAGGCAGTCGATCACCTTCAACCCGTGGCTTTAATTAGAGGGAGGCAGTCTTCATCTCCTTCAGCCTGTGGCTTTAATTTTAGGGGGGGGGGCAGTCTTTATCTCCTTCAACCTGTGGCTTTAACTTTAGGAGGCGGGCAGTCTTTATCTCCTTCAACCTGTGGCTTTAATTAGAAGAGGCAGTCTTTCTCCCATGTCATCAACTTACAGATGGCTATAACATATGAGTTGGTAAACTGATACTGAAAATACCTATTTAGGTGTTATAAGATCTGTCAGGCATCAGCACGATCCAACAGAGGATGGCCACCATAATAAGAGTTCAGATAAAAATCCTGTAAGGGACATATCAAAACAACCTGTTAGAATGAGTATGGAAGAAGACAGCTGCATGTTGAATGGATGTAAAAAAAACATTTGACTAGAATGGATGTGAAACTGGTAAAATAGTGAATGTAAGTCCAGATTCAAAACTCAACACTAATGTGCCCCATAAAAACAAACAATCCAGCCCCTCCCCAAAAAAACATGCTGACCTGCCCCCCGCGCCCCCATAATTGGGTTCACATTGCACTCCAAACGTGTACACAATAACACACACAGCACCTGAAATTGAATGAAAATGAGAATGTTAGTTGTGAGCCTGGCGATGGAAGAGTTAAAGGAGAGTGGGGTGATGAGGGGGGGTGTCCCCCCCACCCCCGCGGACTCAGGTGGCAGGGGGCACCCACTATGTGACAACACAAGAGAACGAGAGAGGAGAGAGAGGCCCGGTACGGAAGGCAAGACCAAATCAAGAGAGTTCAGACAACAATGAAGATTGATGTGAAAGTGCAACTGACAAGTATAAAGTCAAAGAAAGACAGAGAGAGAGATAACGAGAAGGGGATAGACAGAGAAGGAAGAGAGGAAGAAGGATGAAAGAATTAGAGAGTGGAGGAAAAAAGGAGTGAGGGAGAGAAGCCTCTTTCACGGATAAGGTTTCGGTGGGATTTTGGGGGTCAGGGAGAGGGCAGAATATTATGCAGAGGAACTGAAGACAGGAACAGAATATTACGGTGGAGTTGGACCCTGCAAAGGAGCTGAGGAGAGGAGCTGGACTCGGCAGAGGAGCTGAGGA